>CCAG010021381.1:0-68445 GCA_001077435.1 Glossina morsitans morsitans
TTTTTTTTTTTTTTTTTTTTTTTAAAGATTAAATATTGTAAATATGATTCAAATGTATCTGCTAAACTGTATCTGATTTTGAGTCATGTTTTCACTCTAGATTGATTCCTTTGTCTTCTATATAATTCCACAGAAATCCAAATTCTCCTTTTATTGCTAATCTAAACTATTATTAGGACTTTGGTCTTCTAAACGAAGCAAATAAAAATCAGGTGTTGCCCTTAATAATCGTTTTGATTCCAGCATTTGCATTAGAGTCGTGGTGACGTCAATCCTAGAGATCGACTAAGATTATATAAAGTCTAATAAGCCCATGTTTTTTTTTTTTTTTTTTTTGATAGCTTTTGATAGCTGATAAGCGTAAGGTAATTAAGTCCGAGACTTTAATGCAATTCAAAAAATAACAAGTAAGAAAATTATACTTGGTTGTAACCGAATTTTCTATACCCACCACCGTTCTCTTAGAAAAGACAAAACAAAGTAAAGGAACAAAATTTTTGTGCAAATGTTCTATAATAAGGAATGGATGCGGCTGCTATTTTCTATTTTCTAAATAAAAGTTTTTGCCATGTAGATGTGTAGGCATTGTGGGCGTGTCGTTGGAAAAGTTTAAGTCCATTCCAAATTCTTTTGCAAATTTCTAGGTGATATCTTCATTTCTGCTGCACAGGCAGAATGTTCACCACAGATACTACACACACATTTGGGCAGGCTGACAGGTGGACAGACGAAGAGACGGACATGTTTAGGTGCATTCCAAATTTTAAACTGGCCAAGAATTTATATACTTTATAGGGTTTTTGAAGTTCGTGTCTACGCGTTATAAAGGTAATGAAAAAACAACTAAATTTTGATATACTGTAATATTTGGTAGGAGTGGTCAATCTTTTTCATTTTTGAACACATATGCTACAGCATCGCCCATAGAATATACGTTCAAATTTTTGTACATTCATCTGCTATAGTTTATGCGTAATAAGCGAAAAACTAATTTTTTACTTCTTTTGAAAAACAGAGGCTTTCTTAGCTTACGTGGTGCTGTGCGCGTAGCTTTCAAACGATTTGGTCCATGTTCAATACTAACCTGCGTGCAAGAACTTCCCATGTTTCTGCCAACTTTGAAGTTAATAGCGCCATTTTTGCGGCCAGGAGAATGTTTACAATAGACATTACACAGACGGACAGATGGACATGCCTAAAGCAATTTAGAATTTCATGGTGATCGGCAATATGTATACTTTGTGGCAGCTTTGATGCTTCTTTCTGGACGTTGCAAACGTTTTGACACAATGAATATGCCCCGTGTCCTTCGATGATGGGCATAAAAATGAAATCGAAATTGAAGTTTTACTTAACTTTAGTAGATCAGCTCCCTTAAGGGATAAATCTGAATGTAATTTATCGTCGCTTATCTACAAATAACCAACTCTTGAATTATAGCGATTTTTAATTTCTTTTCAACTCACTTTTATAATCCCAGACTTAGGTTGTTAGTGGGGCCAACCTCTTTAAATAGTTGAGGTAAACTCTGTCTGTCTGTCACTTCCACTTGCGTATATAATATGCTTAGATTAAAGTGACCTGATTAATATGTTATGTGGCAGAAAGCGTGGCATGAAATGCTAATAAATTTATATTAAAATTCATCAGAAAAATAATATCTGATAGATTTTCAATAAAAATCTCTTCGTAAACTGATGCGCTTTCATTGAAATATTACCTAAGATCCCTATTATCAGATGTGTCGATCTTTTCCCTAAACTTATTCTATCTATCTGGAGAAAAGATATGTTATACTGAAACTACAATCAGCTTAGATCGAAATCTATTTCTTAAGGCATATTCAACATATCCAACGGGTCCAACAACAACCTTTATACATATGGGGAAAATGTGAGCCTAATGTTAATTTGCCCAAGCGCAAACCTATTGAAAATGTTTCAGATCGATCCATTTTTGGACGCTCCCCATAAAACGCGTTATTTTGCAAATTCGTTCAGAACGTCGTGCAAAAATCGCTAAGTAATAGTATTTTGATATCGTATATTCATCTGAAAAGTTTGGATCGGATGAGGTAATTTTTTGAAGCCCCTGTCATATAACCGTCCTTACGAACACTGACTCTCTATTTGCTGAAGATGTCTAATTTTCAACATTTCATGATGAAAATTGCTTCGTAATAATAATTTGACATAAAAATTGACCGCATCAGTTTACGTAAGAGCTTTCACAGAAAATATGCTTTTACATAAAAATAATGTATAATTTTTGATGTGGTGTATTACGAAAATGAATGAAGTGGTGTAGGGATCAACAATGGTCAACCTTCCCCGACCAGAATATTCTTATTTGTTTTTTTTTTCTTTTCTGAAACATTAGTTTACAAAAAAGTGTGCATTTAATTGAAAAAAATTGAAATCATGTTAAGAATTTCATACACTTATAGGCATAGCAGTTTCCATAGCGTTTCCGCAGACGGATATCAGAAAAATACGAGGGATGTCGGCTGATGAATAGACATAGACATATCAGAACTCTCACTTCCACATGGTGATCCCTGGTCTGTGACCAGCGAAGAAGGATTTAAGGATTGACTATCTATAACTTAGTGACAGGTTTTCGTCACAGATCGTTTAGGGGTAGGCTGGAAGAAGCCTTGTTTTTTTTACAAAAGAGCATTTCTTGTCTCATAGATTATTGTTACGGAGGAAATACAAACCAGCTGAAGCAGGATCAATTGGGTTGTAACGTACATTGATGTAGTAGTAGTCGAGCGCATGGAGCAGGCCATGTCAGCTGTATCCATCGACGCATATATATATATTGAGAAATGGCAATTTGGATTTGGCCAACCGGGATTGTATGGTACCCGCAAAGGCAAGTGTGCCTGCGGTCGCGTAAAGTAATGCTAAAGGCTTTATAATTGAACTTTAAGGTCCACGGGGATTAGCGGTCCACTTGCTCGCTACCTCTACGTAGAGAAAGTCCTTAGGGCTGGAATTTGTTGTTGGGTGGTAGTGAGTTCAGACTGCTGGGTATCGTGGTGGCTGGGGATTTTGTCATTGCTAAAGCAAGTAATTAGAAGTGACGATAGGCCTCAACACTCCCCAGAGTGGGTTTAATTGCCCACACACTAATAAATAAACCCGGTACTCCAACTCCGGTAGTTGGGACCCCTTGCTTATACGGTTTGGCTAACTCTGTGGAGGGAAACAGTTCACGCATAAATAACCCGAATGTTAGCGGGCATCGAGAGTTTATGTTTCCAAAGTCGTACTCACTTTAAACACAAGATTCATATCTGTATCCGACTTTTCAATGATAAATATTCGGAAAACACACAAGGTCAAATCATTTAATTTGCTATAGAGTGTAATTTATAGTTTTTCATCTAAACTGGGTTTAACTGTCATAACAGTTTTTCCCATATACAAATCAAACACAACAACACATATCATTATTTTGTGGTAAAGTTTTTTTGTAATAAATTTCAATATGACTTCAATAAGCGTTTTGAAGTGATGATAGGTTTTTAGATTGTTTTGGTTGTGTTTTTAAGCAGAATACACACATGTTTGCCAAGTTCATCTATCTCACCATCATCCGATTTACATCGGATATTTAAAACCTCTTATCTCATATCGCTTTATGGAGCAACCTTTGCATAGTGTTGGCATATTTATGTCAATTTTATTTTATTTTCAATTTTGTTTCCTTTTTTTTATTAAATTTAATTTTGAAATTAAATGAAAGTAGAATGTAGACAATTGGCAACAATATGCATTTAATAATGATATATGAAAAATTAATTTTTCTATTTTAATTATTTCAATTACGAAAGTTTTAAGAAAGGTGAGGGAAACAACGTATTGATAAAACAAAAAGAGACGATAATTAAATTAGCCCATAATATAAAGCCCATTACAAATATATATTTGATGAATAAATCTGGATATCACAAGCGCAATAACACGTCTATTGTGTATTCATATTCGTCAAAATGTGAAAAAACTATCGCTTAGCAACTTTAATTTTTTTTTGAAAGAAAAATACAATTTTTAAATACGAAATAGAAAAATTGTTTACAGTCTTTTTGTGTTTTTTTTTTTTTTGTTTTTATATTTTGTCTGCATGTTTACGATTCAATGAAATCACAACTCGATCCCGTGTAAGTAGTGTAATTTTTGTTTTTCTTGCTGTTGCATTTGTTGTTGTTGTTTTGTTTTTTTTTTTGTTTATATTACTTTTGCATTTAGTGGCACAGCAATTATATCAGACTCAAATAGAGCAATAAGAGAATTTGACATTTGTATTGGACGACGCTTAGCGGTTTGATGGGAGTGTGCCTTAATCATACACCGTTCATTTATGATAAGAAGGGTAAATAAATACAATAAACAAAGTAAACAAAGCCATTACACGCTGCCACTTAATGCACAGATGATATCATATATAAGCCCTATACGTGTAAAGATATTATATTGCTTAGGAATTTGATATTCGAGCGAAATAAATTTTGCGAAATGAAAAATTTATTCAATTATAATTCAAATAATTAAGATGAAATTTATTTTTTTAATTAATTTTCAATATTCAATTTTCAAGTAGAAGGTCACAGTTTGCCTAAACTTTAATGATTTAAAGTCACATGAATGACTGATTTACTACTATGCACGACCAGACAAAAGTCATGCTATTCAACACGTTTCCTTCAGACTTAGTAGAGACATTATTTCATTTGTTTTCTTTTTGTGTTCAATATTTCTTTTTTTTTTACTCTCCGTATACCCCATTATAAGCAAAGAGCAAATAAGTGACAATCTATACCTTTACCTTGAGATGAAATTTTTCATACTCGACACTTTTATTGACTATAACCATAACGACGTGTTAATGGGACTATTTTTTTTTTTTTTTTTTTTTTCTTGTAATCCTAGACGGTATATTAAACTTGTGCGAATGTATGTAACATCTAAAAGGACTTGAGATAGTCTCACCTCTTGTTATACGGATCGATTCGGAATCACTTTCTGAATCGATCTTGTCTACGCCCCATTGAAAATAGGTCGAATCGAATCGAATCGCTTTTTCAGCCACTCCCCATATAAATTGTTATTTTAAAGAGTCGTCGGGCAAATTATTGGAGCATCGCTCGTAAAACCGTTTCCAGGAAAACTGAATCTTTATATGGTAAAAGGCTTTAGATTTGAATTTATTATAGGGAAAATTGGTTTCTAATAATAATTTGACGTAAACACTAACTTACTGAATTTGGACTACGTAGGTGTATTTTTTAGATCTCACCCCATATAACGTTTGTAATGAAAAGTAACCGTTTATAGCCCAAATAGTTGTAATTCTTAATATTTTATGATTAAAATTGAAAACATAGCACTAGAAAATTTGGTTTACAGGGGCTCATTCGTTAGACCCCAGCATACATAGCGGCTCGAATGAAAGGCAAGCCCTTACATGGCGACAAAGATTAATTTGTAATATTTTTTGTGAGAGAACCATTTGAAAAATAATCAAATCTTTGACAAGTAAATCAAGTTTGGTAAATTTGGGCAACGTCAGTTGACATCTTAGAGATCCTCCAAAAGTGAGCGCTTTCATGGAAAGTACGTCTTTACATAATAATAATGTTGGTGTATCGTCAAGAAAATGGCGGAATGGTTGGTTGTATTAGGTAAAGTGATGTAGAGTATCTAATGGTCGGCCTTGTCCGACTTTAATATTTTAACTTTTTTTCTTTTGTTAACTTTTGGGATAATTATAGTTCGCCTAAACTTTACAGCTTGCAAAATATAAACGTAAATACCTTGAAAGACTCAGTCAATCTTCCTTACGAATGTATGTCGCAGAGTTTATTCTAACGCGAAAATATTGGCTGCGTTGTACCTTGTACTCCGAGGAAACTAGTCAACGTTCCTAGAAATAGAAGCATTAGATGGAAAGTTTTTTTTTTTTCTTTGAAGAAACTGGGCAACGTACAGATAAACGAGCTGACACAACTCGTTTGGCTCAAGAACGTAAGCTAAGAAAACGTTTCACTTAAGTGCGATCATTAGGAAAACATGAAATATTAATGTTTTTACACTTTTACTTCCGAGTTGATGGTCGGATGTTGTTACATCAAAAACTTACCGCTTATCATTTTTAGGATTCTGAAACAAGCATTAAGAACATACCTTCAAGGAGGTAGTCGTCCCGATCATAATCAAGTCTTAAATCGACTGAACATTGCATGTCCAGTCGCCGCCCAATACGCCTATCTCTTTAATCTCGTTACAAAGGCTGTCCAAATAATTTGTAGAATCATTTGTTTAGAAATTGAAGAGATTAGGAAAAGCAATTATGTAGGTTTCCAGTTAACCGCCCGGACTCAGCTGCAACGTTTTTAATATAAGGGTGAGTTCGAAATCATTGAAAATGTTGCGATGATTATATGCTAACGAAAGTGACGGTGTCTGGCTCCGATATCGATCGGTAATATCGGGAAAAACGTACCGACGATGTCACAAAATGTGACGATTAGGCGATAAGCCAAGAAACTAAGAACTATCATCTATTTCCTTTGTTACCTTTGTTACTGTTTGTGCACGAACGGTCCAGACAGAAAGTCTGGACGAGTAGTGACGCAAACACGTGCTTAACAAATATGACCCTTTGTGAAGGCGTTTTAGGGCAGATAACCAGACTCGTGGAACGAACTTAGGTAAAGGTTGCGGGCCTCTTTAAAAAAAACCCCTCCCTCTGGTGTGCATATATAGCTTCAAACGATATCGAATTTTTTTTATAAATCTCGCCAACTAATTAAAATTATGCATCAGTTTTGCCAAACTTTCGATACATTTTTTTTCTTTTCGAAACCGAAACGTTGTGATCGAAACATTGTGATAAGCCGCTCATGCAGTTCATATTCATATAATTGACTTTTCAAAATAAGATGTTGTATGGGAAGTGAACGAACAAATGGCCCGATCCGGATTTCGAAGATGAAACGTAAAACTTCGGATCGAAGTCGAAGAGTTGTTAAGATAATAAAGGAAACGTTTTTCCTCTATGAAAAGACTGAGTGCTCAAACCGTTCCGTAGTGCAAGGAAGCTCGGGTAAGAAGAATGTATTCGATAGCTTATGAAAGTCAGTATTGATATAGTGTTAGTGAATGAAGGAGAAGACGAACAATTGCATTAAAGTACATGCCCCTAAGAAATACAGTATTTCGAGGACAGTTTAATGAGTTTGTGCGCGTAAGAGTATGACGAACTCACCAGATTAATATAAGAAAGCGTATAAAGACGGCAAGTGTAAGGTTAACCAACGGAAAGGTAGGTGTAGATCTCAGCCTCTCTTCGAGGAAAACTAATTATCTTGTGAGAAGAACTGCCTGCGTCGCCGTAGAGCGAATCCTCGGCGACAATTTGTTACTTACATCAATGAAACATTAAAATTCCAGAAAAATTTCAAAATATTAAAGAAAGGAGAGAAAAGACTCTACGGCATATGTGCCACGTGATTCACTGCGTTATGTTCATTTCATTTTTAATTCTATTTCGTAGAAAATTGTAATGGGCTCCTCGAATACTAAGAATGCATTTGCGATAAGAGTGAGTAAATTGTTGAAAAGAATTATCAAAACTTATCCAATTCAAGGGCCTAAACTAGTTTCCAGCATTGATGAAGTGTGTCACGAGGCTTCATGTTATTTATACGTTTTAATTTTTTTTTTTATTATTGCATATGACTGCAGAACTGATAACAAATAAATCACTTATGATGATACTCTTGAACTTGAAACGCTTTTTATAATCACTATTATTATTATTATTATTATTATTATTATTATTTAATTTTTGCTTTCATATATTGTATAATAAATTATTCCACTAGTTTTAATTGATTCGATTTTCATTTATTAAATTAGTAAGGATTCCATGCAACCATATTAACTAACTACGGTCATGTGCTTCATTAAAATAAAAGTTCCTATTGCGTTGTTTTTTTTTTTCTTCTTCTTCTTCTTCTTCTTATTCTGAAACAATACAAATTTTTAATAATTAGAGAAACATGAACTTGACAGCCGGTCTCCTATACTCGTTATGAAGATGCAAAAATTTCAATTCTATATTCATAACATGTCCCCGACAATGAAGCTATAAAGTGAAGCAAGTACACTTTTCAATATTTCTCTTTTCAAGACCTTTATAAAGTCGACTTGATTGCTGAAAGCAAGTAAAAAGTACCTAAAACTAAAGACAAACTAAACTATTCTTAAAAGAATTGACAAAAGATTGACAAAATCTTTCAATGCCTTCGCATCGATTTGTTCACTTTACTAAAAACTTTTTCCAATTTCATCTGCACTTTAGTAAAAAAAAAAAAAAAATTAAATGCACTTGTTCAAGAATGACTTCTCTCACTTCTTTGATGGACGTAGACTAAGCATGTGAACAAGAAAACTGTTAAAGTGAGAAAAAGGGGCGCATTCCCATATCAAAACATTACGTTTTGTGTAGAATTTATTTTTACCCAAAAAAAAAAAACGAAATAAATAGAAGACGTCCGCATAAGTAGCCGAGTAAGCAAAGAATCTCGACTAACAACTCAATTGTCATGGGTTCAAAACTGAATGGCGATAGTGTTTAGATGATAGTGCTTTAAGATTTTACTCCCAGATTTTATAATTAAGCAAAATAATTTGAAACACCTTCTGAATCGATCTAGAGACAAAAGTTACCAACATTTTTGTCAGGAAATCGTCTGGCATTTAACGGGATCGCGCAGTGCTTCAGCATTAAAATATCGCTTTTTCCCCAACTTTTATTGACCTTTATACTTTGAACTAACTACAAATCGACCCATATTCTGAGAAATCGGAGAAATTTTTAAAAAAATGTTGAAAACTTTATTTTCACTTTCATAGAATGAATGAATTTTTTCAAAACTCAGATCAGCTTAACTTTCGCAACACAACTTTGCAATAAAGAAGAAAGAAGAAGAAACGATATCTAATATAGAAAGATTTATATATATATTCCACTTTAATTTATTATACGACATTAAATGCTTTTATATATTTTGAGTTAAACCACTAACAGTAGTAATGCACTCGAAATCAAATTTACCGAAGAGACTTCATTTGCCACATTATCATAATACCCTTTTCCGGGATTTTCAAACAATGCAACAAACATCATAAAAATGTTAACGGTTTAAAAGTATTTACGATATCGTGTGATTAGAGAGGTAAACAGTTCACTTTTTCAGCCACCATTTAAATACGAACGTATACCAGTATCCTCATGGCCTAAGTAACATGCAGAAATTTATACTCTCCTGATACTCTTATAATTTGAGCAAATTGAACCACTGTGCTTGTCGTGTAAATGATTTAAATATTGAAATCGATCGTGTAGCTTAGCATTGCTTAGACAAACGCACAACGCTTGAGATTCCATTAAAAAAAACAAAAAACAAAGGAAATCTTACTAAACTTATATTAATTGCGGACGCTTTCAAAAAAAAGAAAAAAGAAAAAAAATTCGGTGGCAAACTGAGCAGGCATTACAGGAATTAAATGATCCCGATTAGCTTACGGTTCCAATGTATTCGTTTTTTACTTTCTAACCTTTCCCGTGGGTATCCAAGATTCGTCTCAAGTCGCAAATACTTTTCCCAATTATTACACTTTTTAATACGTAATTAAGCGATTACAACGGCTGATTGTAAGCATTAACGGTTTAATGTGTAATAATAATTAAAAAGCGAAAAAAGAATAATTGCGACTGGAAAAAATGCAAAAAAATTTATGCTCATTAAATGAAACTTTGCTATTTGCTATTGATGAGTTTGCAAGATTTATGGGAGTTTCGAAGGTCATAGGCACGTGTACGTTGTATGTCAATTATATGATTATGACAGTTTAAGCATAAAGCATAATAATTACCATCATTGTTGTAATACATTACTAGACGCTACTAGACGCAAGGAATTCGAATCATAAAAGAAAAAATAAAAAAATAAAAAATACCTTCACCTAAAAGAACTCCAACTTATTATTAATTAATGGTCGGAATATCATAAAATTTTCACAAATTTCGTTTAAAGACCCGTACTATCTGAAAATCATATGAGTTAATCAATAGTGGCAACATCTATATGTCACCCTACGAACCTTTTAAATAATGTGTTAAATTCCTCCTTGTACCAATATGTTCGATGTAGATAAGACCTCTCGACTTAACCCATCACCAATACCAATCGCTTAATCTCAATCAAATACTACTAAAAGTGTAAAATATTCTGTAAATAATGTAAGCGAGACAGGTGCGTGAGGCGTAAGAATCCATTCTTATAAATGCAGAAAATGTTTACATTCATTTTGAAATCCAGTTATATAGTTCCGAGGTAGGCGCGATCTGATAGTATCCCATTTTTAAACTTAATCCTTCGAAATTAGTGAACAATAAATACTCAGGGCCAATTTTTCACTTCAATCCTTACATTGCTTCGTGATCCAAGAACGATCCAAGGATGAAAATAATTATGCACTATTTTATGAAATTTTCCAATTTCGATATTGTGCCAGCATCTTTGAACCATGAATATAATATGTCATATATATATATACATATGACATATGACATATATATATGACATATATATGTCATATATATATATACATATATCATGAAAATCATATGATAGTAAGTAAACCTACAAGTTATATAGTTCTTAACTGTAATGTAGCATATCATGTATTGCGACTATGCCTAAGCCATTACTACGGCATAAGTTCAAATCTTATTGTCGGACAAGGCCGATCGTTAAACATTTAATATCATTATTTTCTTTATTAAATAGAAAATATATATGTTATTATTATTATTAATTTAGCCATAGAAATAAATTCTCAGAGTAAAGTCTTCAAGCACTAGGTCTACCGCACTTGAGATTTCAATCCACAAAATCTATATATATGAGATAATTAACAAGAATAACATATAAAATAGAAGAATGGAAAAGAAGAGAGAAATATTATATCATATAAAGACTTACTTGTCGTTAGAATTCTGATATAGGAGGGTTTCGAAAAATGGAGCAATACGATCCAAGTTTAAAACAGGAAATTACTTTTGATCATCAAATACGAAAAATTAGACTTCATTGCCATAAAAAGAGTTCACTTGTGTACAAAAGCATTTATACGCCAAAAAGTTTAGACAAATTCTCCGATCTAATTGATATTGAAAATAGCGTAACCTCTGTATCAGTCGTTGTAAAAATGATCCGATCTAGGCTATCATCCTTAGATGAAAATTTCATCAAAATATAACAGACAGACGGACAGACAAATAACGCACATACATCATTTTCACCGTATCAATCATTATTGCAGAGTATAATAACAAAGATAAAGCATAAAGCGCTCTTTTCAGCCGATATTTAAAGCCAACCTGATGGCAGTAAGACCGAGGCAAAATAAAATAAATTCTCAATTGTTATATTAACAAACAAACGAGTAGACAATATTGAGACCTCAATTCATGATTGAAGAAACTTTATATACTACTAAGAAGGTTCTCACTCGGTAAACCACCCCCGTTTTCTGCCGCTTAATGACTTTAGCTTATCCACGGAGAGTGTATATAAAATTTTCACATCAATTCTATTAGCCGGTATATTATTACTCTGCGATATTTGTTGAAATAATTTTTAAAGTTTCAATTTCTTCTGAAATGACGACTTTATCAACATAACGATTATTGACTTCGTTAGTTTATAAAATGCAGTGTAAGTAAAACCATAATCGATTGATTACATTTTTATATCTTCCGCCGACGTTTTGCGATGTTGCTGTATTTGATTAATTTTGTTACCATTTGTTGCCTTTTTTAATGCCAAACAATGGATTATGTTCAAATATGTAGAAAAAAAAATTAAATAAATAAATAAATAAAAAAAAAATGTAATAAAACAAGTAAGAAAAATGTATTCGGCTGTGGCCGAATCTTTTGTATTCATCACATTTTTCTTGAAGAAGGAAAAAAGGAGGGAGTCACAAGACAAATAAAATTTCTTTGCTTACGAATAATGAATAAATAGCAAAATAAAGAGCAAAAATCTGCATTTTTTAACTTTTGAAGACAAAGATATTCTCAATTTATGTTGTAGTGTAGGCGTATTCTTGACCAATTTGTCCAATTTTCAGTAGCGATTGTCATGCAAGAACTTGTAATACTCTTCGCGAATTTAAAAACTATAATTTCATTTTTGCGACCAGTAGAATAGTTATCATAAACGGATAGAAGGTCGGAAATTTGATGGATTTGATTTGATCAAGAATATATATACTTCGTGCGGTATTAGAAACTTTTTTCCGGGTGCTTCGACAGACCTCCGGCTACGGACATTAAAATCAAATATCTTATATACAACGTATTAAATATTATTTACTAATTGCCTACCTTTAGGCTGCTGGTTTGCAATCATTGTGCCTTGAAACTAAAGAATTTGTAAAAAATTAAAAAATGCACACAAGCCGAAAGCCTTAGATGCTAGTGCTTTAAGACTTTAGTCTTCGAATTTATTCTCTGGCTAAATTTATAACAATAATAATAATAATAATAATAATAATAATAAAATATGCACAATTTTTTTATAAACTGAGTAAATGCTTTCATAATGTTAGATTTAAAAAAAAAATGTAAGAACTTACATAACATGTACCGAGTGGGAATATGTGTTCTTTTTTCTGTTCTCCTCTTTAAATTCCTCTTATGGTATTAATAAGAACGAAACTTTTCGCTAATTATAAACAATTTTGATATTTTAGGTTGATGTGTAGCGGATGAATATATTAGAATTGCTTATCAGGCATAATGGTAAAGTTGTCAAGACCTTAAATTGGAAATATCGATAGCCTTTCACTACCTCATCTTTTTTGACTTTTATTTCACGCAACACCGATGAATGTGGGAATGGAAGATAGAATTAAGAAAATTGATTAATTTGTTTGTTAAAGAGATTTTTCTGCAGACTTAATTGCCGCTATCGATTTTAACGCATTAAATATAATAATATAGTCACAAATTAAAGAATCCAAAAATGTAACGAAAAAGTAAAATAACTGAGACCTAATACAGAGCTAATGATGTAAATGAAAAGAAAAAAACCTTCTACGTAAACCGCAAAACTCTCTGTCGTCGTCATGCGTTGTCATTAGACGGAAAATATTAGATCGTAGATGAGAGCACCAACTGTACGTGAAGCCCATTGAGACGAATACGAATAGGTAAACTTGTTTTTCGAAAACTTTATAAATAACTATACGAAATCATTTCTCATAATTTACTTTATGCGAAAGAGTGACAAAGTGCTTTCTAAACAAAATTAATGATTAAATTATTCATGGAAACGTTTAAAAAAATTTCAATTTCTCGCTTTCATATATACATAATTCCCTGTGACTTGTCATAATTCAAAGCTGCAAATATTCTTCCTCTCTCTCTCTATCTCTATATTTATTTATACATCGCATGGAAGAAAGTTGCACAAAAAAAATTGCACAGAAGAGATAAATCGCATAAAACAAATTGCCTAAAAAAAATATCGCACAAACTAAATTCAACTATACTTTGAAAGTTTGAAAGTTCCGCACTGCTGATGCTACATATTGAAGTAAAAGGATTAACTGACTTTTAAAATTTGATATTTTTTGTCAACAAAGTAATCGCAATGGCGAACAAAGCTTTGACCCTGAACTGTTGTATCCAGCTAATATCACTTCAATTAGTGGCATACCGGTGATTAGGCTTTTGCATGTTTCAATTTTGACTCCGAAAGTGCGATGGAATTGAAATTCTACGGAAGGACATGCTATGATCTCCTTGGCCACAAATCTTAAATCATTTCAAGGGAACGTGGACATTTCTCAGGCGCATTAAATGGTCCAAAATTTTAATAAAGGAAGTGAATTGCTAATCTAATCTAATTTTTCCTAAAATAATGCATTGTATACATTTTAAAGACATCTAAGATTGCTTTACCCGTTTTCTAATTTTTTTAATTTTTAAAATGTTTCAATAAAATTCTTAGCGATGAAAGTAGAAAAATACCAATAATTAATAAAGAATCTTTATTAACTCAAGCAAGTTGTCCTATCTGGATTGTATTTGATCATAACTCAAGCAAGTTGTCGTTTCTGGATTGTATTTGATCACTATTGCCAGTTTAGTATTTTTATCTGTTTATAATACGTGTAATATCCTAAATCATATACACATTTATCATATTTTTCGGTAGAAGTTTATGGTAGACACACATACGCACAACTATTGCAATTAATCGTTTTTCTTTTTTTGTTATATTACATTATAAAATTAAAAAAGGACGAACCCATAACCACAAAATTCCAAACCAGAAATTTAAAAATCCACATTTTTAATAAAATTAAAAAAAAAAAAATTAATTTACAATAATAGTAAAATTTACAAAAGTAATTTAGAGCTTACTGAAGATAAGTGTCAAAGTCACAAGCCATATGGTTGTGTTCTATTTTCATAAACACATCACTGTTTTTCTTGTCAAGGCAAATTTGGATATTTTTTAAATGCTGCCCTTTAACAGAAAGCGGCACGTTCGTAATGTTATTTAACAGAAAGTAGCGCGTTCGTAATGTTATTTACAGAATAAGCTTGGACGTCAACCTTAATCGTAGAATCAAATCATTTAATGTAATTGCACATAGCAAACTCAAACAAAGCATTTAGCTCATCATCTTGTTTTATTATCAGTTGTATGTGATAATTTTATAACATCCCTGTTTTGTACATGTGAACTCTGCAAAATTTGAGTGAAAAGTCTTAACTGACAACAGCCACATGCTACTACTTTGATTGCAAAAAAATGTTTTACTTGAAATTCCCGGACGAAACTATGTTAAAGGGGAGTCTTCTAGAAAGTTACGGGCAGTTTTTGCCTCTTGATTTTGAACTTTTATAAAGCATTTATAGCGCATTAGCAAATGTCTTTCAGAATGTTTTATAGTCATATTTGAAAGCATTTCCAAATAAATTCATTAAGACGACCTTTGAATGGATATAAGTCTGACAAAGATTCGTAACGCGAAAATTAATTGGGATTCCATGTCTGAAATTATATATATTACATTGCCGTGTTCTCGGCGCATTCTTAACGTGTAAAATGGAAATGCGACCAATGTGTCGCAATTTTTCCGATATTTTCATGAACTTTCATATACTGATGCGTTTTGATCCAAGAAAGAAAACTAACGAAAATTGTTCTGGTCCGATCTTTTCAGATAAAGTATATATATTAAGGGAAAGTGGTTTTAAATTCAACGAAATTATTTTTTTCCCCTTTATAACACACGTGACCAATCATTCAGGGCGATGTCCCCTATGGACGTAACGATGTGGTAGCTGCAAAGAAATGGGCAGAAAGGGATAAAGAGTGAAAGCAGCGTACGAGGTGAAAACGGTCCCTGTACGCCGACTGTACGCGCTTCTTAAACATTTGGCATGTGCACTAACAAATCACTCATAGGCGATGTCCCCTATACACGTAAGAATGTAGTGGTTGCAAAGAAATGGGCAGAAAGAGATGAAGAGTGAAAGCAGAGTGGGATATGTTTGCCCTCGCTATAGCTATGGCCAAACACCACTCGTACGACAATTAGAGAGTATTAAAAGCGATCCATGTACGTCGACTTGATAATTACGCTTCTTAAGCATTTGACATAAGGGGTTAATTTCATTCTGCTCTTCGCCCTGCACAGGAGGGTTTTTACAAATATTACACTTATGTTATTGACATTCTTCAAATATTAAATAAGCTCTGCGAGAGTGAGAAAACAAATTTCAAATTAGGACTTACATATATATATACATATATATATATCCTCACATTATAATCGCGGTAGCGCATAAGGAAAGACATTTTCAAAATTGAACGACACGTGTAATAGAATCGTTTTATATATATATATATAATGTAAAAGTTGTATTATCAAGTTGTACATGTAAATGTAAACTCGTGTACTATTGCTTGCCGATGAGGTAGAGCGTTAAAAATAATGTTTGCTTAAAAGGGTTAATGTACGAATTTTTCGATTAAATCGAAGTGCATTTAACTGGTATTTCGCGCCATACGCATCGTTTAGCAAATATTAATTAAACATAAATTGATTAAACTGCTATAACGAGAAGGTTTAAATTGATAAAAGCAATTGAACGCCCGCTTCTCTGCAAAACTATCTCAATAAATAGGCTAGAAAAACATGACTTCAGAAAATGTAAGCGAATTAACTTTAATTACATAACTCATAATAATTACAATTACTTAATGGGTGAAGATTCTCTTATCCATATTTGTAAAGCAGCTCGCAATTGAGGTCAATAAAATTTCCGTAACATCCAATATATCCGCATCAGCAAACCGAAAGTCGACAACGTTAATAACGGGATCATTATTCTATGGCCGGAGCTTGAAATGCTTTCACAAACTTTACGTATAGATTCGGTGTAAAGACCACGTCTTGTCAATAAATTGCGTATACTTCGTATTGTCTGGAAAAAGAAAAAAAATTCCATAATATGCCTATTACAAGTATTGTATAATCGACTAATGAGAGACATAACAGCATAAGTCAAAATAATTGAAAGTAATCTTTCAAACAATTTCGTCCGTTGCTTAATTCAAAGCAAAACTTTCACTTTTAGACAAGCAGGAAACACGAAACAATCGCAAGATTCTCCTTAATTTTGTGCATCTGATCTGATCTGAACTTGTAAAAATAAGCTTTGGTTTAAATATTGGACACAACAGGCAAGTAGAATTTTATACAAAATATAGAATTACAATTCTTTTCGATTTAAAAACAAGTTCTTTTTTATACCCATTAGCGAAGGATGAGGAGTATATTAATTTTGTCAACACGTTTGCAACGCCCAAAAGGAAACATCCGAGACCCCACAAAGAATATATATATATACATATATTGTTGATCAACACCAAATTCGAAATTGATTTAAGTATGTCCGTCTGTCCGCTTGTGTAACGTCCGTTGTAAATATTCTCCTGGCCGCAAAAATGAAGCCATCGAGTTCGCAGTTGGCAGAAACATGGAAAGTTCTTGCACGCACGTTAGTATTGAAAATGGGCCAAATCGCTCAAACGACACGTCCACAACACCGTGTAAAGTGAGAACACCTCTGTTTTTGAAAAACAAAAAATAACAAAATTGGTTTTTTGCTCGCTATTCATAAACTATAGCAATAAATAAATGCTCATAAATTTGAACTCACATTCTATGGGTGATGCCGTAGCATATGCGTACAGAAATAGAAAAAATTGACCACGCCCACCCAACATTATAGTATATCAAAATTTAATTGTTTTTGCAATACCTTTCAATATCAAATTCATGACCATGGTTTCAAATTTGGACTGCATTTAAACATGTCCGTCTATTCATCTATTCAGCTGTCTCTTGGCGCAACTTTGTAGTATTTGTGGTAAACATTCTCCCGTTGGCGAAAATGAAGATATCGCCTACAAATTTACAAAGGAGCTTTTATTCAAAAAAAAAATCAGCTGCGCTCAGTCCCTATTATAGGGTATGAAAATGTTGCTCTTTTACTTCTTTTCTCTTTCTTAGCAAAACGGTGGTGGGTATAAAAGATTCGGTCTCGACCGAATTTAATTTTCTTACTGGTTTTCTTTTGGCTTATCGCGTCTACATTAACAACTTGATTCTAGGAACTAACCAACGTAAGAATTCATATGCCAATATGTCGTCTCCCTCCCTTCGCTTTTCCGAACGTGGGAAAAAAATGAATTCTGAATGAGCAGAATGATGAACCGAGAATTGAAGTACATCCAGAGAGATGTGTTATTTTCCCCCTCATAATAATGAAATTAAATTAAATTGAAAGTATATTTATGCTGTTACGACATCCAAACGTAAATCTAATTTAAATTAATTTACTAAACATACAACAGAATTTAAGCCTTCCGGGTTTCTGCTCAACACGATGGTATATATAGAGTGATGCATGTCACTGCCGCAAAATGTCAAAACTAAATGATCATTAATCGAGTTAACCACCTGAACTCTGCCATTGAATTGCGTGTATTGATTGAGTGCCACCATCGAACCTCGCTGCTCACCCATATTATGCCAGAGGCCCGGTCGATTCATCGTATAATTGAAATTATATTCAATATTTAAGTCTTTCTCGCTCCATATTAAACGTAAGTAACGTACACTGGCATGCAACGGTTCATATTCATCTACTGACTGAGTCACCACACTTGCACTATCCATTGTGGTCGGTGCTCTATAGTTGTGATAATTGTAATCATGCATCTATATATATATATATATATATATATATATATATATATATATATATAAATATATGTATATAAATATGATTATTATTCATTTACGTATAAGTGCGTATGTAAGTATTGTGGGAAAATGTGAAAATAAAAAATGTATTTTCAACAATTTATTGTTTATATCATTTATACTATTTTACTCACTTGTTCGGTAATATCGTTAATGTAAACAATCACACAACTGTGATATTGATATACTCCTGGTAAATCTTGTGTGTGAATTATGATCTCATTACCATACCATTTCCCAGATATCTAAAAGCAACAAAAAAAAAACAACAAGTGAGAAAATTAAATTCGCTCGAGAACGAACAAGAACTTTTTATGCCCATCAACGTTATCGTAAAAAAGACATAAGAAGTAAAAGAACAAAATTTCCATTCTCCAAAATAGCGAGGAGGTGTGGCTGAGTTTTTTTTTATTTTCAAAATAAAAGTTTTTGTCCTACAGGCGGGTAGGCATTGTAGGCGTGTCCTTTGAAAAGTTTAGGGTATTTCCAAATTCTTTTACAAATTTGCAGGCGATATCCTCATTTTCGCTAATGCGAGAATGGACAGGCGGACAGATTTACAGGCGAACAGACGGATATGTTTAGCTGCATTCCGAAATTGGGATTGGCCAAGAATTTGCATACTTCGTGGGGTTTTTGAAGCTTAATTTTGAACACACTATAATATTGGGTAGGCAGGTTCATTTTTTTCCATTTCGTACAAGTCCTACAGCATCGCCCAAAGAATATGCCTTCAAATTTTCGTACATTTATCTGCTATAGTTTATGAATAACGAGCAAAAAACTAATTTTGTTTTTCCTTTTGAGAAACCAAAGAGTTCTTAGTTTACGTGGTGCTATGAGTGTGTCCTGCGACCGATTTCAATACTATCGGGCATACAAGAATTTTCCATGCATCTGCCAACTGCGAAGTCGATAGCTTCGTTTTTACGGCCAGAAGAATATTTACAACAGACATTACGTAAGCGGACAGACGGACATGGTTAGATCGATTTAGAATTGGACGTTGATCAAGAATATATATATACTTGGCGTTGCAAACGTATTAACAAAACGAATATAACCCTCATCCTTGGGTGATGGGTAACAAAAAAAAAATAGATAATAATAATAATAATATTAATAATAATAATAATAATAATAATAATTATTGTAATAAATATTTGCATAAAGTTCTATTTATTAATTTATTTAATTAATCCAATAAGAATTGAAATTATTATTATATTAAATGTAGAAGAGCAATAACGCACATACGCAGACATTCAACTCACACAGGTCAACTTTCAGTTCAGTAACAAATTTAAATTAAATTAATTAATCGCAAAAATCAAATAACATAACACACAGTTGCGCACATTTACTTACGACGATGGAAGCGATGTTATAAGTTCGCAAAACTGCACGCCATGGACATGCTTTCTGGCCAGTGCTCCGTTAGAATAAAAATAAGTGAACATCTAATAAGAAGAATTACTTCAACTTATTTCAATTAAAAAAGCAAGCAAACGTAAGAAAATTGTATTGGCTTTAGTGGGCGATAACCTCGACAAGCGTCTTGCTTGCTCTCAATTAATTGTTAGCATTTCAGTTGAAAAATTTAGAACCATTTCTATATTATACGTTCACTTCGCGGATTGCTTACAGAAATATCGATATTGAAGCTCGAGATTGATATCTCCGATATGTTGTTGCATTATGCATAGAGAAAATCTTGTTCATTTTCATATTTTAGAATTTCTCACAGCTTCTTTTCTTTTACTTTTTCAACAATAGCAGCTTTGTTTGCACAAAAGTCCCGTCCGTTTTCAAATTCTATCTCTGAGTAAAAATTAAGAACATAAGTAAATGTTTTTTTTCCTCCTATCATTCATATACGCAAGTCAAACATGGATAAACAGATGGTTATGGTTAGACTGCCCTTACATTGTAAGCTGAATAAAAATATATTCAGTCGATCGAGCTGTTGATGCATCAATCAGGCAGCGACAGGCTTATAAACCATTTCAGAATCTTATGCTTATGACAATGCACACGTTTTGTGGAACCCCTAACAGGTGTTCATTGATTTTACAAACGAGATGACAAATGCAGTGTTCGGAGATGGATATGGATTAATGGTTGATATAAAAAGTCTCCGCGGTTTTTTGGTCTTCCTTCAAGCTTCTTTTTCTAGTCTGCTCTTTTCAAATCATTCCCAACTGTTATGCGGTTGACGTTTAATGGCTCCGCTATTGCCTGACAGCTTGCGTGCCGGTCTTGCTTCATCAGTTGCAAAATTTCATCGATTTTTTCAGTGACTGGCCGACCAGAGTGGTGTGCATCTTTGACATCGAAATTTCCGGAGTGGAATCGAACAAACCACATCTGTGTTCTTCGTTCACTCACAGCATTCTCACCGCATACTTCACAAATGTTTCGGTATGTTTCACTTTTTTTCTGTAGTAAAAAAGTCATACATAGCGTATTCCTTTAGATATTTCACTCATTTTGTATGAAAGTATGTCGTTCATTAAACTTTTCTTGTTCAAACGTTAAATGTCCATACCGTCCAACATACTACTATCGTCCAATAGCTCCAATAAATTCAGAATTTATATAAATAATTGTTTATGTGTATCAAGAGGGAATAATGTTTATAAGTATAAGTATAAATAAGTTGCGATATTTTAAAGATACGCCAGATAATGTTCCGAATTAGTTTATAAAAAGTCATAATGCTCATTGCATTGCTTAAAACGGATAGTTATGATAAATATATCGATCTTGCTATGTGAGCGAATGCCACCGGTTTTGAAATACAATATCTTTGCTGCTCTTGCAAATATTCCCATAAATAACAGTTAGTCGACTAAATTTCATCAAATTCACATTAACAATGATTCCACTGGTAATGATATATAACCTCATGGAGCGTTATAACAAGAAAATCGCAGTATCAAGATTTGTTTATAACTTATGGTGCTGATAGTCTTGATTTTATTGTAAGGAAACACCGAAGAAGTTTTTGCAAATGGGAAGCATTTGCTATGCGAGAAGCAAAGAGCAGATAGAGCAAATACACGTAGGATTTCATTTCACTTCGATTCTTCACACTGATACCAAGTAAAGCAAATTTGACAACGTAGCATGTGAACTAGAAAAGCTTTGCCCGCATTGAGCTGCTCCTAACCGCCCATCTCGAGTTTAAGTAAAGTTAGCCGCACTTTCATTTTTTGTTCGCCATTCAGTTCAGAGAGTAGTCTTCAGTTCACCTGAGAGTAGTCTACATTTATTGACCACTTTCGCTTGGCTTTGTCAGAAAAGTAATTTTCTTCACAAGAGAGAGAGAGAGAGAGAGAGAGAGAGAGAGAGGTTTGATGCTAATGGTGTCCCGAAGGAATTAATGCCCACTTGGCTTTGTCTGAAAAGTAATTTTCTTTATAAGAGAGAGAGAGGTTTGATGCTAATGGTGTCCCGAAGGAATTCATGCCCTACTATTACCGAATGTGCAATGTCGCGCCATTTGAGTTAGGTACCAGCACCAGCCTAGCTATCTCATTTAGCCTGGGGTCTGCGGGACCACGTGCAGCGAAAGGATACGATGCTCATTCGCGACGAAAGTGTGCCCAACATACTCTACATTCTGGAACATTTGAGTAAAGTCGTAGTTCTACGATAGATTTTATGCAGAGGTTTGTTTGGCAATCGGGCTAAAGTTTTGAAACGTTCTCATCTATTTTTCCGGGAAGTGCCTGTATAGCGTCCGACAGACCGAGTACCATCGTTACTGTCCTTTTCGATCCCACTTTTAAGTCGAACGAAAAGAAAAAGTTTTTCTCTTTCTATATAATTTTCTGATCATCGCCTTACCTACACATATAGGTAACGTTCCCTGAGACATTGGTTACCAAAATGCCTGATATTTCTAAGTCAAGCTTGAAAATGTCAACAAATTTTTTAAAGTGACTTAGATTTTGATACTCAAACGAACACCCTACAAGCAAGCAAGTAACCAATGATCACAATTTCCAAGCACTTCAGGTGATTTAGATTAGCTTTCCATTCGTTCTTATGTTCAAAGAGATATATTGATGTACGCTGACGAAGGATGGACAAAAACACGAAAAAAACAAAAAAAACTGTATCCCTGTGAAATAAAAAGTTAAGCAAAAAAAAAAAAAAAAAAAAAAATAGACGAATAGAAAATATTCGATCACTTACACAACTATGCCAACTTCCCCGGGATGGTTCACTACTGTGCTAATGCTTTACACTATGAAATCCTTTGCTAACAAGAACCTTTGTATGTTGATCTTAATGCACATATGCTACAACTTGTTGTTCGACGGTAATAATCGTTAGAGAAAGAAGTGAAGCAAGCAAACGCGTGTAGGAAAGGAGATCAATTAATGCTTTTAAACGATGTTAAATGGCAAACTTATACAAATGGGTTAAGTTACATTCAAATGTTATTTCACATGCATTGTCAGTCTTAATCTTAATTATTGCAAGTAGATTTCAGGTTCCTTAACATCATTTTGAAATGGACATGGACGGAGATTAGAACGAACATACTTGTTTTATATCCACAGAATGTTGAGGTTTAATATTTTGACATAACATCGAGGGTGGATGATGTTGCTGCTGTTCTGATTGTTGTTGTAATACTGTTAACTCTCCTTCTCTATTTAAACGGGATGGTAAATACATTTCTTTGCTATCACTCAGTGATAGCGACAACAACATTAACGAACAATGAATGATTTTAAACATTTTTATATAAAAATAGAAATGAGAATGATTCCACCGCGATAGAAACTAAAGTCCGTGTTAATATAATATAGCGTTCGATGATCCGCGCAATACTAAGCAACTGAAGTTCATCAATTGAGCTCATCTAGTCTAGTGAAAAATGCTATAAAAAGGGAAAATGCACTAAACAAGACGACAATAACAAAAATAATAATTGATTATACGTAAGTGGTGGTATTGTAGCTTACACATATATCTACATAATGTGGACATTTTAAATTTATATACATATAAAAGAAAGAAAAATACAACAATTGCTTCTGAGGTCCACTCGTTACGCATATTAGTTTGCAGAAGTTCTTCAATAAGAGCGAATATACGAATATTTATATGTATGCGTCGATGTAGATGTATAAACGTGTATACATATGCATATAGTTAATGCATATCTATATTCACCCAATGTAAAGTGAAATGTTTCAATTGACTTAATTGCAAAAACTGCCAAATATTTGATAGCAATAATGGGTAAATACATTTTAACGAGAAATTTATTATCGGCTACATAAGGTTTTTCAAAAAAAAAGAAAAACGACAAATTTTTAAAGAGGATTTTGACGAGAGAGATGTCGCTTAATCAGTAAGAATTAAAAAATTGGAAGAAAAAAAATAAATTTTAAAAATTTCGCACTCCAATTATATGTCAGTCCTTAACAGTATATATAAATGGCTCTTAATGGTCTCGAAATTCCTATGAAAGATTGCAAAATATGAGAACCAATTTTCTTGATAACCAATCATCATAATAAGAGAATTCAACTTCGTGCAGGGCGCACAAAACCTGTGGCTCTTCACCTTTCTCTATATGTACGATAACTGCTCTTGCGTGCGTGTATGCATAAGCGAAGTGAAGTAGTGCAAATCTGGGCGGGCATTCATGATTCATCTCATATGAAGATGGATAAAGCATTTCTTACCATTTATTTATTGATTTATGTTTTATTTTCCTAATTATATAAAATTGCTTTTATATCGTATGTTAAATATTTTTAAAAGTATTTATAGTTTTCCTTGTTGTATCATCAAATTGATTTTTTCATGTATCCAATCGATATATTTCTCAACGCGTACATATACCCCCGGGCGATTGGCGTAACCGCAATGTTGGCCCCACGATATAATGCCGTATAAAGTTTCACCAACTATGGAAATGTATGTAAAAAAAATTTATTAAAAATTCGTTAAAACAATTTCGTTTAATACGTACCCTCATCTGAACATACTAGAGGACCACCGGAATCGCCATCGCAAGCATCAACGCTTTCGTCTAAAGAACCTGCACAAAACATGCCATCGGTCATAGCATTGCCGTAGACATGCTTCTGATGACAAACTTCGTCGGATAAAATAGGTACTTGAGCTGCTCTCAAAATATTCGAAGGAGCTGCAATAACAGGTATTTGTGTCGCTTATAAAACATAATCTCAAGTATATTTGAAGACCTCGGATCACTTACTAGACACTCCAGATTTAATTGAGCCCCAACCGGATATTGTGCATATGCGATTAGTTTCTAAATGGGATGTCTTCTCAGGTAAACACACCGGCTGTACGTAATCATTAAACCTAACTGGATTCTTTAGTAGAACTAAAGCTATGTCATTGTTCATATGCTTCTGATCGCGAAATTTCTCATGTATATACCAATTATCAATATAGGAATCAACTTCGGATGCTTCGGCTATATTAGCGTAATGATCGCCCATACGCACAAAATACGAACCCTTTGGATAACCGGCTAAACAATGTGCCGCAGTAAGAAGTAAACGCTTCGAAATTAGAACAGCTCCACACCAATGACTAGAAATACCGCCACGTCCTCTCGTACGTATCGTAGCTTGCCAAGGATGATGCCCCCTTTTAGCTTTTGTACCGTTTATAACTCGTTCTTCAGGGTGTTCATATTCGTCCATTAAATCCATTTTAAAATGGCCACAACGCTTCTGATGTTTCACTGCTTTACTGGAACGTTGCCACAGATTTTGATATAAACCCAAATCATCGAAATCGGAATCATCGAGTTCTGTCGAATGCTTCTGATCGCGTTGATGTTCCTTTAAGTCTCGATCACTGGCAATGAGCTGAGTGTTTGGCTGTCGCACTACCGGCGGTTTGGAACCATAATTACACTTAAGACTTACATCCTCTGTATGATTGCAGTTATTTTCACCCCATGTCCAATGATTGCATCGATCTAAAGCGGTTTCGTTACCTAAACATGAAACTTGATCAAGCCAAATGGGTCCACTGCCAGGACCATAAATGTTTTTAACAATATCCTAGCAAAAGGACACAATAATGGAAAACTTGTAATTCGTTACAATTGGTAGATTAACTTACAGGTTTCCCATAGTAGCCCAACGAATTGCAAACTACTTGAGCCTCATTTAGAGTGAAATCGTCGTCACACACCGAACCCCATTCGCCACGATAATATACCTCTAGACGTCCCTCTAACTTGGTACGTCCTCCTTCTAATCGATATTCAATTGGAGCCTGAAAATGTTTACCCTAAAATTATTTATTCTTCGTAACATATTTTTTTCACGAACATTACAAATTTGTTCACTTTCATCGGAAGCATCAGCGCAATCCGCCGTTATATCGCACACAAATGCTGTCGGTATACATTCTTTGGACGTAGTGCATAACCAATAGTTATCCGGGCACTTTAATTTAGGTATCTTGCAGACCACACCCACAACCTCTTCGGGACTGCAGTTGTTAACACCCCAGCCACTGAATTCGCATTCCCGCAAAGATGTTTCATTACCCTGACACTCTACTTTATCCATAATAAAAGTAGGATTCACATCTGTTGGCGGGTAAAAGGAATTGCCGCGCACCTCTACGGCTCCCAATTTGAAGCCGAGCTCCTTGCACAGGACATCGGCATCACGTAACCCAAATTTATCGTCACACACATATCCCCAATCACCGAGAACTATAGCATTACCATACCATAAGCATTAGAACAAAAAGCTTTTCAGTAAATTTTTTTTTTCTGGATAGTCACTTACTCTTCACTTCAACTCTTCCCATATGAGAACTTTCGCCACCTGCTAAACGTACCGCGTAACCTAAATGATCGCAATGTTTCTCATCCTGTCGATTACCACAATTGTTAACACCATTGCAAATCTGTAGATGGACAGAAAAATAAAACTTTAGTTCATAAGTCGGCAGCTTTCACGTTTACCGACTCTTGTTTTGTTTTTAGTCGACAACAAAGGTGAAGTGTCACCGCAGAGGCAAAAGAAAACTGAATATTTAAGAAACAGCTTTCAATAATGATTATATCTGTCTATAGTATTGAATCTCTTATATGCTCTGCAGTTCGATCTCACTAATTCCTTTACCATTTCCCTCAACTCACCTCATGATTTTGTACACATTTACCATTGCCACAATCGAAGGGGCATCGGATACTATTGCTTCTCAAGTCTATAACTTCCTCTTTTGGTGTTGTAGCCTCTATTTGTGGAATTATGGGTATATCGCGATCGGAATTTTCCGGCTCCTCATTGGCAAAAGGATTTGGTAAGTGCGAATGAATTCTATGAAATTCTCGGCTATGATGGGGATGACGATGCTGAAATCTATGTTTATGGCTCTTGTGATGATGTTTATGCCAATTAGAGTGATGATGCGGCACAGATGAGGAAGATATATATGCATGCTCATTCTCTAATCGATTTGGTTGCATGTCGTTTTCACTTTGCGCATTTGAAATTGATTCAGTTACTGCGCCCGGCGGACCTACTAAATTATGTTGCTCACCTGCAAGTATAAGTTCAACATCTGGTTGTTCGTGTGTATTTTTGCTTTTGGTCAATACGAAAGGTTTGACTGTTGTGGTAGTCGTGGTGGAAGTCGTAGTACTAGTAGTAATGGTGTGTTTTACCAAGTTCATAATATGCTCTTGAGCCCTTTCAGCCATTTCATCCCTAACATCATCGTTACGACCTGCATAAGGACGTAATAATAACTTAAGAGCTTCGTTAATCTGTAAATCTTGATCATCCATCTCGGCGGATGAAAGCCGCTCGTCATTGTTATTATTTCCTAATTGCTTAGTATTCGCAGATTGATAATAATGGTCGTTGTAACCCTGAACGGTACGCGGAGTTGTGGTGACAGTAGTGCCAATACCTTCGTTATTTCTGTCATCTTGATTTTTATCATTATGATGATGTGGATGTGGGTTAGAATGGAGGGGTTTTACTAAAGAATGTTGGGGAATTTTTCTACCGGTGGAGTTATTGGACCAGGATGTGTTACGGGAATGGGCCACGCCCGAGTAGGAAGGACTATAATGCGGTTGTTGTGAAAAGGTCTTAATAGTGGCATTCGACAACTGAGGGTGTACAACCACAGACGTATAAACCGTCGGAGTTGTATCTACGAGAGGTAAAGGTATTTGTTTTTGATGATCATTAAGATCCAAATAGTTTCGAGGCGGGCAAGGCAAAGGAGGCAATAAGCCCCCATAAAGATTCGTTTGATCCACGATAAATACTTTATCAGAATTGCTGCGAATTTCGTCGAAACTTGAACAATTTTTTGAATCTCCACTCATTGTTGAGAAATTCTGTTCATCCAGCGGCAATTGCCCTACATCATCGTTATATGAAGGTGGCAGTATGTGTTGTATAGGGGTTTGCGGTTGATTAGGAAAGGGTGCCAAAGGAATAGACTGAACTCTGTTGCCTGATTGAGTTCTGACATCATGCGGAGACCAACTTGGAGTAGCGGGCATTAAATGTGTAGCCGAAACATCTGCATTAGATGAAGATGTCCTAACATCATAGGGCGGCCTTAAAGGACGCCAAGGATTATTGGGAATAGTAAAATTTAATTCCCGGCTATAATTGTGGCGATTCAAAGTTTGTCCATGTGGTAATGATGGTGGTGGATAGTTAGGATTTTCTGGGCTTCTGAAAATATCTCCTGAGTTCTCTTCCCATTCCACAGGCTGGGCATAATAAATGATTGTATTTGGAGTAGTCGAAGTTCCAGGGAACGGTGCTAATGGTGTATTAAACATTTGATTGCTATAATTACGATTTGGTTGCAAAGATCCTTCTTCATACATAATAGTATGAAGTGGTGTACGCTGTTGAGTTGATGTAGTCCTGTGTAGAGGGGCCTGTTGAACAATGGGATTTATCTGGGACCAAGAACCAGTTTGATCGTTGTTCGCATTCGATGGCCTGGACCTATTCATAATGACCCAACGATCGTCAGCTTCAGACTTATGGGAAGTAGAACCGGTAGGCGCTTGGGACAATCCAGGAACTATTTCTCTAGTTTTAGGTCCACAAATAGCCCGTACTGGATCAAATACTAAGCCAGGAGGACAATCCATTGCGGTAGTCCCATGTTGTTGGCAATTTAAAGATTTATGTTCATTGGAAGAATATTGACCAGGCGGACAAATAGCATCTATAACAGAAATTACTTGAATTAAAAGTAGCGAGCCTCTATACAAATCTTCCCAACCAACTTGCCATTAAAATCAGTTTGCTTGGGAAACGTTTCAGGATTACTTGAGCAATTCACTTTCGCCATATGATCGCAAACTTCCAGCACTTGATTCCACGCGGTCCCAGGGCCGCAAACCTGTACATAAACTATACCATTAGAACACATTACAAATTTCGTGCAATCTTCGGGATGAGGAAAACGTCCATTGATGCCAGGCGGGCAATGAACATCGCCATCTGTGGTGGTTGAAAAGTTTGATCCATCCGCTGTGATTGTCAATGAGCGAATTTAATAAATTATTTTTTTTTGTTTAATTTATGCTTTTGTCTACCGTTTGAAGGAGGATTGGAGGGAAACGTTCTATGGTTAAGTACTGTCCTATGAACTGGACGTTGGGAAAGGATCGAATGTGGTTGCAAGTTGTGGCTAGCTGCTGTCGTAGGCACTTGCGGCCGATAAAAGGTATTAGAGTTGTCATCATTACTTGTACTTATTGGTGTTGACTGCGGCGGTGATGGTGGTGGTTGATTAATATTGAAATTAATTGGCGGTTCTAGTCTTCGACTAGGTATTTGACGTTGAGGAAAACCATTCGAGTTGTGAACTGAGAATACTTTATAAATAGTTTTTATTTTATTGTTTGTTATGTTTCACTTACTGTTTGTTGTTACAAAAGTTGATTGTGAGACTGATGATTTCGGCTGATGACCATCTAACATATGCGGTCGCTGGTTAGGTGCTGTTCCCTGCATTGTAGGTGCGTGAAGAGTATTGTGATTACGAACTAAGGCGAGAAGGGCTTTTTTTGTTTTTTAATTCCATTAACACATTTTTTTCGTCTTACTATTTGTAGTTGTGGTTTGTATTGGTGGCGCGGGTAACGGTTGCGGTTCCGGTAATCCATTGTATAGTGTTGTGGTTAAAGAGCATTTACCATCTGGTGTAACTCCGTCTTGCGGTTGGCAAAATCCTCTTGAGACACTAAATACTTGATTATTGGGGCAGTCTTCAACGGTAAGATAACCGTTAGCACAACGCACAAATTTTTTACAATCAGAAGGATGCCGATATAAACCAAATGTACCAGAATTGCATGTAACCCCAAGATTTAAATCTAAAGGTTTAACAACAATTATTATTTATAAACGAACCAACTTAGTGAGAAGACTTCAAACTCCTGTTGGAATTTCCAAAGTCACCAAAATAGAAATGAAAAGTTAACTATTGGGATATATATTTGAGACTTGATTTTTTTACTCAGCGGCGAAGGATGAGAGCGTATCCGATAGCAGGACTTAAGAGGAAGTTTACCTACCCTCTGACGTAAGTGTATCCTTGATCAATATCAAATTCGAAATTTAATCTATTACGGTAGATTTGTCACAAGTTTGCGACACATACAAATATGGTTGGGACGCTCCTGAAAATACAACCACCTTTGATCGCTGCAAACAAAGGAATCAATCAATTTAGACATCTCGATCCACTTAGATCGCTATTAAAATCATAACTTGTCAAATAAGAGGCAGTGTGGCGGTATGGGAACATCATCTTAGTTTGTGGAACCATCCCTGAAATGCTGTCAAATTATATAAAAATGTAATTTCAAATGTTGTCTATTCACGTGTCCTGTGTCTCCTACTAATTTTTTTTTTTTTTTTTTTGCAAATGGTGTCTACCCAAAGACAATAAACTATACCATCTTCCTTTCTTTCTTTCTTGCTTTAGGTTACGCTGTCGCATCACGAGAACAATTAGTAAATAAATAATTGATTAACTTACTCCTTTGATGATCGTGCTCAGAGGTGAATTCGTTTTTCGTCGTAATTTTGTATTCGACGCGATCATAAGCCTCAACTTGATCTCGCGGTACGCACTCTTGTCGTGAAATACTAAAGACGGAGCCGCCGTTGCATGATTCCACTAATGTTTGACCGCTTGAACATTTTAGATATTTTGTACAATCAAATGGATGCAGGAAGTAACCATCCAAACCGGGAGGACATATCAAATAAATTAGACCGTCAACTATGATTTATAGTTTTTATATATATTACAGTTTAGCGCGTAAATGATTAAAGGATACGAACCCCTGCGCTCCGTTACATCGAAATTATAATCAAGATTTTGTTGCCCTTGAATAGGCGGCACTCTGTCATTGCTATTGAGCAAATCCTTAGATTCGCATACGTTGCGTGACAAACTGTAAGCGGTGCCCGAAGTACAAGATTCACTCATCAAATGACCGTTGACACATTTCAAGTATTTAGAAAAATCGAAGGGATGAGGATAAACACCATTCGATCCGATGGGACAGTAAACCATATTGTGTAGATTATAAGATATTTGTCCAGGATGATTGAATGCACGGAAACGTTCCAAATTTTGAGCTTCTTTGGCAGGTACGCAACTGCCTCTAACAGCGCAATACACTTGAGAATTGGGACAATATTCAATTATCATCTGAGTTTGCAAGCATTGAATATATTTTTTCGTATCGTAAGGATACAAATGAAGTCCTTCCGTACCGGGAGGGCAACTGATTAATGTTTGAGCTGCAACACAAGTAAACATTCAATTATTTTAAAATAAATTGTATTGTCACGCATAGCGATCGGCACTTACCATACTCATAGCTAATTTCGGACACTCTATAGCGCACATACTCGCTTGGTTCAATCTCGTTCAAACGTTGGCAAAATCTTTTAAATATGCTAAAGGCAGTACCGGGCATGCAATTTTGTATAGCGGTTTTTCCCGATTTACAGTTTATAAATTTCGTGTAATCGAAAGGATACGCGTACATGCCGCTAACACCGTTAGGGCACATAATATCAACCGTGTGAGGAGAATTTTGATGTACGTTAGCATTATGATTCAAAGTGTCTCATGTAAAGCAAACACGGGAAAGTAATCACTTGATAAGGTACTAAAAATATTTAAAAACACAATGCACATACCATGCGGTGTAGTCATTAGGTGACTTGCTCCGTCCTTGCAGTCGGCTTTGTCTGGATGAACGCACACTTGCATACTTTTGCTGAATGCGGTCCCGGGACCACAATTTTGTATATGAATGTTACCATTGGCGCAATTTATAAATTTTGTACAATCATTAGGATAAGGCTGTAAGCCCAGCGCTCCGAGCGGACATAAAATATCGACCCCTTCAACGGCGGCATCAATCATTTTACCCATGCGTTTCTTTTGCTTTGACTGTGCCTCCAGCATGCCAAATGCCGCATCGCATTTCACTTTATCTGGTCTATCGCACTCGAGTGTTTCCGGATTGAAAACCGTACCTACCGAGCAAGTCTGCAAATGAGCCTTACCATGCCAACAGTTCAAAAAGCGTCGGCAATCGTAGGCGTACGGCAAAGGTCCCATATGACCAGGAGGACAACCAGTATAATATTCCGTTATAGTATTTTCAGTAACATCCCAATTGCCTGTAGGTGTTAGCTGGGAATGCCTTCTATCATAGATAGGTTTTTCATCATGAATGCTTTGTTCCAAATACGCATCACTTTGCTGTTAATCTCGTTTATTATTTATACATATACAACTGAAATAATATTGATAACCCTACCGTAGCATCTTGTTGCCTTGTTAATGTGTTCGCAATAGTAGTTGCGTGATTTTGTTGTTGATAGTGTGAAGGTTCTGGTTGCGTTTGTCCTTTGCGTTCTTGTAAAAGGACTGCTTCTGGCCGATGATATGTCTTTGTCTTAATGCCAACATTGTGCTATGAAAATAATTGTTTCATTTATATTAAGCAAATAATTATCGGAATCATTCGAGACATTAAGAAATAAATAGAATCAAATGGAATGGAATAGAATAATTCCTTAAACCTGTGCAAATTTTCTTTCCCTTTTTTTTTTTTTATTTGTACGTCCGACTAGAGCACTAAAGAAGAGGTCACAATGATCAGCTAACCGGTATACGGACAGCTCCACGGGGAGCGGGTGAGAGAATTGAAAAGACGGAATGAAAGCCTATGTTATGCCGACGCTGAATGGCGCCGTCATAACCCATGACCATCTAAGTCTTGGACTGTATGCGATCGAAAGTCTCGAAGCCAATCTTGCAAGCTCTCGTCCTAGTGAAGACTACATCGCCAGAGAAATACTTTTTGTATCGCTTTAAAAAATCTAAGCTTTTGACCATTCACAATTTCGAGTCTTCAAGTACATGTTCCGTCCAACGGAATTAATTTTGCATTACCATAGGTCACTAAGAGACAGAGCACCGGAATCAAATACGAATTTAACTGCACGTCTCGTATATAAATGTCAAGACAAGGGTAAATATGCTTACATTCAAGTCATTAGGACAGCACTTCTCAATTTTAAGTATGCCTCTCTCACTTATATGTACTGTACTGTATTTTACTGATTTCCAAGAAAATATGTAGCCTTAACTTTTTGTACTCTCATGCTCGAATTATCAAGATTTGTCGATTCTTCTACTTTGACATCGTCATAGGAAGCGGGGTGTTCATCATTTCTCCTGTGCGATAAGAGCTGAAATGCATGCATACATACATATACATATATGTGTATACGAGTAAGCCTTTCTCTACATCTATATACATCTCTACATCTATATGCATAAAAATGCGACATCGAAAAGTCGGACAAATGGAATCAAGCCCTAATGATTACAAATTCAATTTTAATAAATAATGTGCTCGCCGAAGAGAGAGCTTTAGATATTTATTACCTCATTTAATCAAATGAGGATCGTATAGACTTTTATTAAATTTGAGTGTGTCAGTTGGAAAGGTTTTCAAACTTAGTTTTGAAGGATCCTTTTCTTTCATATATTTTGCTATTGTGGCCAAGTCGCACTTCTTTTCATCCTTAATTTGGAAGCCTTCAACTGAGAAGGTGTATAAGTCAAGCCTTAAATCACAAATAGACGTACAGGTAGAATAAAATCACCATTTCAGAATGTCAAGCTGTTCAAGAATGCATATATTTTATTAGAGTCTCTGATACATGTTCCTAGGTGCTACCAATAAATTGATAAAATGTTCCGTCTTTCGGTTATAGGTACGAAGAGGACAATTCCTACGTGTTATTATCACTTTCTTCAAATTTAGACCGTACAGATTCGTTGAAAATTAAGCATAGATATTGCGATCTGTCGTTTTCTTTGCCTGTCGTATTCAATTTCCGATCTTCTTCTTCCTCAATCCCAAAATACATCAAGTTCTTGCACAAGGTAACTTACTACAACTATACTTTGAAATAACTTTTACGTAGTTCATTGTGGACGCAGTGCGGTGATATGTTGTAAAAATAGAAGTAGAATTAATTGGAGTCAAATGCTAATCTATAGAAATATGAGCTTAAGGAATGAGCTGATTACAAGAATTTTATTCGCTTGCAAGCTTAACACATTTAAAGGTTGTTCCGAAAATGCTTGCATGAAAAAAAGACAAAAGACGAGCAAGACGAGCTTATTCCAAAACTCAGTTCACGTACCATATAATTCCTTCTACGATTATTATTTATTGCTTTAAGAATTCTAAATAGTGTTAAATAAATATTAATTGTCGTTACATATAATCAAAAGTACTATTTCCACGGACACATATGCAATGTCTCTATAAGCGTATTACGCAGGCATGCAGAAACGCATAAACACACAAACACACATTTATGCGTATTATTTATTAAGAGCATTGATTTCATTCAACACAAAATTTAGCTTAAAAAATAAATAAAAAACAAAAAAAACAAATGTTATCACATAACGATGAACTTCATTATCATTTAAATAATGTACGCCTGCATGAGTATATGTGTGTAGTGGGAAACTTTCCATAATTTAGAATCAAATTATTAAAACGTTTTATTTATTTCATGGAATTGAAAAAAATTTGAAAAATAAAAAATATTGAACCGTATATCCAAACGCACAAATGATAAACAAAACAAAAGTTGGTTCGCTTATTGATGCCAATAAAATTCTTGATAATATTTACTAACCGCTTCTGTTGAAAATGAGTATAAAAAACAAAAAATCAACAATAAGTTAAGTGGCGGTTTATTTGAACGATCGAAAATCATAATTGAAAGGCATTTGAAATGCTCCCTTATAAATCGAATTTGTTCCAATTTTTTCAAATTATTTTTTCTTTGTTTTCGTTTCAGTTTATTTTTCTTATTTTGAACAAAAAACAAAATTCATCCGCGATCCGTTTGCTACCGATGGAGACAGAGTTTTGAATATTTTCTTGAGATTCAGCGACTAATTAAAGGCAATCACTAGAAGCGTTCTCCTCTTGCCTGCCGCAAGATGATAATGACGATGATTTCATATGAAAAACACCGAGCTCCGTTGCTCTTACTTATTGAAATGTTGAACCAGTGAATTCTTATCAAATTCTATTATATGAAATTTTTTGTATATGTACACATGAGATGGATTACTCTCATTGCATCAATTTCTCTTTACTCTTGACGAAATATACATCCACGCACACCAGCCCACCGCGTATACACATATATGCGATGAAGTTAGCATAAGTAAATTATTTCCTTTAGAATAAAAAATTTTCTTTTATTGGTTCTTACTAATTTACTTAAAACAAAACTTTTATTTGCTTTTATTGTTTATGTTTTTTTTAACAAAGTAACAAATTATTCTCATTGTGTCAATACTTACTGACTAAAACAACAAATAAATAACAGAAGCAAAGAAGGAACAACTTATTTATGAAATAAATGTTGAATTTAAACGTTAGCAAATAAATAAACCAAAATGTTAAGATTCTTCTTTATCTAAACTGTAATCTTGAAATTATTCTTTTCGGCATTTATCTCCCTCCATTTTATTCTCCTTTACTGTAGACTTTGTTGTCTGAGATATTAAAGTTGCGCCTTCATACCCTGTTCTCTGTTTGACGCGTAGCCATAAATGTTTGTAAGGATTTTCTAATTCACTGGGTGTCTTTGTTATACGAAAAGCCCGTCTGGCAGTCGGCGACATAAGTAAAAGATTTTGAGTTAAACCATAGCAGCTAGAAGTAACCCAATATACCGTAAGAGCTGAGGGAACGGTGCAGGCTATTGGAACCATTAGCAAACTGAGACCACGGAAAATATTTGTTACAAACTTTTGAAAACGTGTAGGGGGTCGGGTACGTATCATGGATTGAACCTGGAAAAATATATACACGAACCAATATTTAAGCAAATAAAAAAACTATATTCATCTTATGAGTGAATTCTTCGTATCAAATGCAGTGTTCTTAGATAGAATTGTTGCAAATTCAATATTGAGCTGTTTTGTTTTAATATTGTTACCTTCTACGTAATTATGGACGAAAAATATCCATTATCAAACGTAATAGGGTAAACACAATAACACTTGCAGTTTCAGGCTTCTATCATTTCTATCACAGTGAATTTAGACAGACCGACAAAAGCAGCTTAACGAACTGATACAGATGCATTTAAATTAACTCGATGCATATATCATGGAGCACGTGATCAATTGATTTTTATAAAAAGGTTAAAAAACTTATTTTATTCAAATTCGCCACTCGCCGATATAAAAAACACGCCAAAAGATTATTACCTCTATTATAGCTAAATTGATGATACCCAACGTGACTGGCAATATATAAGAACTATCAACTTCGGTAAGATTCGGTATCCATCCAAAACCACCTATTGTCATTTCAGTAACTACAATTTGTGCTTGCAGAGAAGTAGGATCCGGTAGCATATTTACCAAATTACGCAAGGCCACGGATTGAAAAATCCATAATGGTATTTGTCCCCATAACACAATAAATGTTTTGGCAGGATGACAATTTTCACGTATAATTAATGTCTTCCATTGCTTTCGAAGCTGCCGTAAAAAAAAAAAAATAAATGACACGAGTTATTCAATAGGTTTTTGAATATTGATTTTAAATACTTGCCGATCTATTATAAACCATTTTGGTTTGTTGCTCTGTCCATTTAAAAGTCTTCATAGCTAAATTGGCCTCTTTTTTTAATTCGTTTACAATGGCAGGCATTTCGAGCGCTATTTTTTCCAGGCGGGCAGTAATTTCATGTTGATAAACCGTTAACGGCAACGTTACTACACTACGAAATAATATCGTAGAAATAACAATTGAAGACCACCAAGGTAAACCGGTAAAATCATGTATATCAACTAAACTTTGTTGCACATAAGCCACAGGTGTGCTATTTGAGATTGATTGCCAAATATTGGCTAGGAAACCGATGGTTTCTACTGGTGGCGCCGTAGAATTAAAACGTACCTGATTACATTTCACGAGCGTATACTTTTGAGGAGAATTAGCTTGATATATTACTTTACGATGACCTCCAAAGGGCAGATTTAAATAGCTAAAGTGACGTTTTATCAATTTTTCTGCATAATTTATTGAATTTATTCTAAATGGTAAAGAAAGATTCATCATTTCCACGTCTATTTTTGTCTAAAAGAAACACCTATTAATTCAAAAATTTCTAATATGACCGTGAACGAAACAGCTGTTTTTCCTCTTCTTTTTTTGGTAATCAGCGTACAAATAGTATGTTTTTAAATGGATGATGCCAAACCAAGAAAACTTATAGCTCTCATACAAAACCAAGGTATGTTCAGCAACGCCCTGGGATACGTATTATGAACACAAGCGATATTAATATTGACAAATATATAAAATATTCATTACACCCTTGATCTAAAATAGACGTATGTACTGCCAGACTTGCATTTTGGTAAATCCATGTAAGCATACTTTTTATTTACTGGCGTTGAGCGTTACTCAGCTATTACATTCCGATGTAAAAAAAATCAACAAATATATATATATATTTAAATATTTAAGAGAAAAAATTCAATAAAGTTGCAAACACTTGTCAATTGTCCCTTACCAGAAGCATAATATATTTAAAGTAAATAAAACGCAGAGTGAAAATACCTTCAAAACAAGCCATTTATATACGACTTTTTTTGTAAATAATTTTTTTTGTAAAATAAATGGTAATACAATCCTATAAACCTTACAAATAGCTATAAGATATTTCTTGTTTTCTCTGTGCCATATTTGTAAGGAATGCGCTCATTATGAAAATAATTTATAGTCCAACTTGCTGTATCCAAAAAACTCAAGTCAGGTGTCAGGATTACCGAATAGTAAAGGGTACACATTAAACATTGCCTTACCAATAGATTTCAATATTATCTTATCCAGTTAAATTTAACTAACACAGGTATTTAATAAAAACGGGAATATACATAAACGCTTAAAATATACTATAGATGGCTGACGTTTCTTGTATAAAAGCACATATTTTATCGAATGCATAAACATTTAATTGACATCACTGTCAGAAAAATAAAAGGAAGCAGAAGAAAAGGTATTTTTTCGTACATAGAAAAAATAAGAAGTGAACTGCGTTTAATTATATTTTAATATATCTACAGCAAAATTCTTATTAAATAAAATCCTAAATACGCCTTCATATAATATAGGAAAAAATAATAGATACGAACGAAGTTTCTGCGCCTAACAGGAAAATATAAAAAAAAAAAATATTTGTATAAAAAACAAATCGCAAATGAACTGGTAAGTGAGAGAATCGAAAAAGTGGAAAAAGTGAAGGAAAGAAAATATACATAAAAAAAAAAATTTGGAAGACAATTTTCCGTTTGTGTGAAATTTTCAAAATTTTTATGTGTCTATAATTTTTTTTAAAATTAATTAATTGAAATAAAATTCTTGATATTTTCATTGCATTAACGCGCGTTTGCTGGCGAACAACATAAATCGCAACGACGAACAACAACGTTGTGGTGTGGTCCTTTACGTTTTTTATGCAAAAAAAAAAAAACAAAAAAAATCCAATTTTTTTTTTTTGCGACCAACCCATCGCCTTACAACAATTTCGGGGATTGCTATCGCGTTTATTGTTGTTGTGTTGAAAATTGTTGCTGTGATTCGGCTGCTGCTGTCGGTGTCGCTGATACTGTTATATGGTTGCTATTGTTATTGTTGTGATTATAATCGTTTTGAACAACAAACAACCGCATAAAAAATCTAGACAGAGATAAAAGAAATTTATAGAGGAAATAAGTTTCGCAGCACTTTTGTCTAGAAGTCTAACCATACGAGGATAATTTTAATTCCATTCTATTCCACTGCTACTTATTAGCTAATTAAGAGCTTAAATTAAGTGCATCTGTGAATAGTTCTAATTACAGTAGCTGCTGTTGTTGTTGTTATTGCAGTTGTCGTTGGTTGCCATCATTACCAACACCTTTAAAAGTTAATTCCCCAAATAAGAAGTGCTGCAGGTTAGAAAAGGAGAGAGAAAAAAAGAAAGAAACGATACTTATAAACATCACACATTGTACGTTTGCGGCACAAAGAAAGAGGCTTTTTCCCATAAATTTTACTGCTGTGTGTGTTGTGTGCACCTCCACTGGTGTCACCACCACATTCAAAATAATCTCTATAGTGTCACTATCGCTAACAGACGTCAACAAAACGACACTGCAGTTCCTTTGTTTCTTTAGAATCAAGACATGAATCGTAATTCACAAAAATGGGGCGAACTACCCACTTTGGTATTGGGTCAAATCTACGAATATTTAGAACCGCGAAACCGCTTAAATGCCAGTTTAGCCTGTAAACATTGGCGCAGTGTTCTCTTTCAAAAGAGGTAAGTGCTAAACCGCAATTCTTTTTTAAAATTAATCGAAATAATGAGAACTCATAAAAAGTAGGGTATTTTATAACTGAAGAAAACTTTATGTGCGTTTCACTTTATTTACTTTTCTTGTGTTTTGCAATACACAGTGGAAAACGGTAAAAACCATTGCCTGATATCGTTATTAACGGTTTTCATTAACAGTTGTATTGCTTTAATATAAAAAATCCTTTTTTATATATTTTGATAATATTCTTACCATTATTATAATTTGACGCAGTGACGTAACTAAGCAAGAAAAATAGTGCAAAGAATGAGAATCTCGGTTCCATTCTTTCAGAAGAATGTTATCTATCTACACAAATAGGGGAATATATCCTAACTGAATGGTTATATTAAAAAAAAAAAAAACACAAATAAGCACAAGAAGAAGAAGAAGTAAAAATACTGTAATAAATTTATAAATTTTATTAATCAGAATGTCGACTTAGGAATAGTTGTGTCAGGTGTAATTGGGTGATTGTTGAAATATTGAAAGGGTCATACGTAATTTTTCGTGAGATTCCTATCACAGCCGCAACAAGAAAAATTAACTTTGTGAATATTTCAAGAACAATTTTTGGCGACAGATTGGTAAGATAAGATTGAATTTATGCAGACGAAACATAAGTGAGAATATTATCCATTTTGGTGTAGACTTATTTACTTAGAGGATAGCTTTTTTCCATAGCATTTCCATATGTAATTAAATGAAAAGTTTAGTTTTCGAGTAGCCAAACTTGAGTGCTTAGAGAAAGTTTGTATGCCTTCCATTTTTTGATTGTTTTCGTTTTGAAATTATTCGCTTTAATTAGATATTCCCATCACCGGTTTTCTTTCGACGTTCGTTCTGTCCATGTAAAGAACTGAAGATCTTAACATTGGGCAGAGCGAATTGGCATGTAGCCTATTATGATATCCCATAGGGTATGCTTTCTCTAACTTCTTTAAAAAAGGACAATAAGAGGATGATTAGAACTTTCTGATGAGAAAGCACCACATACGGAAATTTGTGCTTTCTATAGTCTACACTATATATGGTGCAGAGAATATTAAGTTTGTATAATACCCAAAAGGATTTATGTCACTTACTGAATTGACTTAAATGTGTCAATCTGTGTGTCCGTCTACACCGTGTTTCATAAATTTGCACGTGCAGATAACAATTTTCGAGAAGTTTTGATGAAATTTGGTGCATTGAATGGCAATCCCTATTAAAAATGGAGTGGATCGAACCAGTTTTTCGGCCAGTCCCCATATAAATCATTATTTCGAAACCAAAATTCTACGACTATGAATACAATTGCAAATTTCAAAAATCGCTGAGCAATAGTATTTCGCCACATTAAATTGATGGCAAAAATTTTGATCACAAACAACCGTTCCTACGAAAAATAAGCCTCTGTAGAGGAAAAACGTGAATGAATATGTTATGGTAAAAGATGTACGATTACTGTAAAACTTGCCGTATGTGTTCGCTTATGATTTCCAAATTGATTTATATAATGAAAAATTTCTATTTATTATATGTATTCAAATGCAAATAGAAAAAATATAAACGTCAGTCTAAATGAAAATCGAGTATTTAATGTTTGCTTATCATAATTTCTTCTCTATTGTAGATTTTTCACAAATTTTAAATTAAAATTACATGTTGACAATGATCGTCAATGTAAATTTTTCCGACATACTCTACATCATCTAACGAGTGAACTTATCATCATTTTCGACTTTTTAAATGTTTTCCATATTGAAAAAATAACGACGCATCTTATATAAGTAAGTAAAAATACCTGTCGGACGGTTAACACTCTTATCTATTTTTGCTTTCAGGTCATGATTTAATGTATATATATATATATATATATTTATTTTGTGGCTTTTATTATTCTTTTAGAATTGCACGATGTGATAATTTACAAGGTTTACGTTTTCAAACGAACAGCGTTGGCCTGGTACCACCTGGTGATATTAGTGAAGAAAGTCTAGTCGATATTGAGCAGTAAGTTTGTTAACCTTTGTTCTTATCATTATTTGCTTTTTTAAATAAGATTTATACGAATATTTTTGTACTCATCACCAAAATATAAGGCTATGCTAATTGTGACATTGCGTTTGTAACATGCGAAGATAAATATCAAAACTCAACAAACTGCATATATTTCCAATTGTCATAAGATCAGAAATCGCCTTATCGCTGTTTTTTATTCTGCAAATTGTCAAGAAGTAATAGTTACCTGAATTCCAAAGATCAAATTTGTCTTGTATAGTAAAGAAAATTTCCGAGAAAAATCAATCTTCAATTCTTTTCACCATTTTTTTTTTTTTTTTTTTTGTAAGATGACGTATATTGATCGTATATTTAAGGTGGTGGGGTACAAAAGATTCGTTCTATACGACGGCGGATACAACTCTCTTACTAATTTTATTTCGCTTTAGATTTTTTGTGGAACCTTTAAAATTATTTTTGAGCCGTAAAAAAACGCCCTGCAAAATATTGGATTTAGGTGCAATTGAAGCTTTAACCTTTTATGGCTTGGACTTATTAAAGGCCTTAAGCCGACCTCAAGAGTTAAAAGCATTAACACTGGCCTCAATCAAATATGATCCTAGTCATTATCCCATGTTTTCCATGGAGAACACGTTGCTGCAAAAATGTAGCACATTGCAGGTGCTTTCTCTTGACTATGATACATTAACTGAGGAGCTGTTGCATGCCATAGAAATTTTACCTCTAAAAAAGTTTTTAATAAGCGTTCATGGCTTGGATCGACATCATCGAGGCATCTCGGAAAGGGCGTGGTCCGAATTTTCAGCTAACTTCAATAACATTGAATTAATAGTTTCATTAATCTATGCATTCGAAGCTGTTGAAGTTTTGCAAGTTCGCATACTACGACAAAATATGCCCATCACTCATCTTCGAGTGCTTTTTTGTGATTATGTAAGTAAGGAAGAAAGTTCGAATAAGTTTTTTCCGGCTTTTCTTTATCTAAAGTGAACGTTTATGTTAAAAAATTGTGAAGAATACTTTATTTCAGACTATTTTTTCCTCCTTAGCCCTTACTTTTTGTACCTTTCTGGCCACATTTGAGCTTTGCGCGGAAAAAATCGCCTCTTTTGTGTCGTTCTAGGAATTGAAATGCAGCTCAACGAACTATAACACATCGATTTAGATAGATGTCGTCGATGCTTTGGCTATACCGACCATGTTATTAGTCCGCTTGACGCTGATAGTGATCTTTTATAATTCGGACTATCGTAGCATGTCCACTTTTCATCGAGTATTTTTCTACGAATCAATCAAACCCTGCAAGCGTACTAGCTTTTTTTTTTTGCATTGTTTTTAAATTAATCGAAGCTAAAGAAACTATTCCCTCTGTAGTCAGCTAAATTGCACTGTTAGTAGAAAGAGTAGAAATAGTATTTTAACATGAAAAAATCGTGGTATTATTCAACATGATATCATGTTGGCTTTGTCCTCCCTTGGAAAACCGGAACAAACTTATTCATACTTATTCTTAACATCACTTTCACTTTAGTGGAATAAATTTTTTTTAATTAGATGAATGTTGAAGCGTTAGAATGGATGTCTATTAATAATAACAACACTTTAAAGAGTATACAGTGGATTGATTCGGTAAGAAAATCATTTTATAATATAAAAACAGTTTATCTACACTTTTGGTTTTTTCCTTTTACTATCTCCATTTAGGCTTATAAGCATTCCGATAAAAATATAATGGATTTATTTTTACGTTCTGGACAAGATCCATTTGTTATGATGTCATGGCGTTGCAAAAATTTGGAAGAAATTGTTATACATGGTTATGTTTTGGATCCACATAATATTGTTGGTATTTCTCGTTTACGTGGCCGCACTTTGAAACGTCTTGAAGTGTCTATGATTGATAGTACGCCTACCGAGGCCAGCATGGATTCGTTTATTGAGGTGGGTATTTAAAAAATGAGTTCATAATATTCGGCTTACTCTCATTCTTGACTTTTTGTACTGCACGCATGTATTGATGCATATAAACCCACATATACGCTGCTGTAGATACCCCGGCATTTAGGCCTCGTATAGAAAATATCCCTGCATGTGAGCTTTGTTCCAAAGCAAGGCACTTTCGAAAACTTGGATGCACTATTTCAGTTTGAGAAATTGGCCAAAAAACCCTAAGTACAAAAAAGTAAAAAAAAAGTGAAAAAATTATAGTCGAGCGAGGCGAACCAGTAATTGTGCCTCATTTTCCTTGGAACTCCTGATGTTAGAAGCTGCTCAAATTTTCCATTTAATTTACTTGTCTCTTATTGTTTTTCGTTTGTTTTCGTTGTAAAAAATACGAATTAGACCTTTTCGTTATATAAGGGCTTCATGAAAATCCTTAGATACGCTAGAAACTAAGAAATACGCTTATATGGTCCAAACTCGCTAAAGTTGATTTCTGTTTCAAATGACTATTATGGACAAGTTTTTATTTTAAAATTTAACAAGTTGGAGCTTTTTACCGTGTAAGGATACAGTTTTCACAGGATCCGTTGGTAGTATGGGAGGTATTCAACAAATTGCACCATCCGATCCAAGTTTTTCACGCCAATTTAGCATGGGGAAATACTATTACTGAACGATTTTTGCCAGGGAATATTGAAAATTATCCTTCACGTAATTATTTAAAATAATGTCTTATATGAGGAGTAGTCTAAAAAGCGATTCGGTCCACCTTGTTTTCAATAAGGCTCGCCCTTGGGGCAGAAAATATTAATGCAAAAACAGTGGGTTGAGCACAGAATGACACTGAGACACATCAGATGAATAGACATGTGTAAGTTGATTCAAAACTTGATTCTGAAGCAATCAGTACAATAGAAGGTTGGTCTCTCTTAATCCTTCCTACATGCATCCGCTCAAACTTAATATACCTTTGTATCACAAGCGATATATGAAGTAAAAATGACGAACAGGTTCATATCTACGATCAACATCACATACCTATTCTTGTCCAAAAGCCGGTGAATAAATAATATTAAGAAAAATATTAATATAAAATTTGTAAAATATGCTTTAAATTGAATTTCGATCCAAGCATAAATCTCCTATTCTTTGACTTTATAAGACTCTTCTCTCAAATGTTCACTTATTTCGAACGATACCTCATGCTTACTGTCCGTGCAGATCAGGAATAAATGCAATAAGTGGAAATTTGTATTCTAAACCATTTATTTAAAAGCAAGAAAATCTTGATTAGAATAATTTCGATTAGGAGAAAAGTTCAGAAAATATATAAAATTATGATAGGTATTATTGTATTAACTAAATAACAATACTGATAATATTCGATACAGAGTATTAGTTGAACCTTTCATTTGCTTTTTATTTATTTATTTATTAATTTTTTTGATTTTATTGCGTCTTAGGAAATTAACACATTGTTAGGTCAAAAATGGGAGCCCTTAAATCTGAACAATGTGCATCCCGCGCTGGGTTACTTGCCTGTGCCAGACGATGTGCGCGATGAATATGTTTTCGATCTCATGCGACGTGATATTTCTAATTAATTAAAAGCGAAACAAAGAACAATCAATCACAACAACCAACAATAACATAGTTATCAACTTTATGGAAAACCAACCACGAAAGCAAAATAGCTTTTTTTCAGGTTTCTAAAAACTGAAGAAAGAGAAACAAATCATTAAAATACAACAAATAACTTTAATATTAAGTTAAAATCGAAAGCAACTTAAAGAAAAATTAAGGTATAACCATTAAGATGTAACACAATCAACAACAAAAACATCGGTCAAACATATACTTCGGAAAAAATGAAACAATAGAGAATATGTAAGGACAACAGCACATACGTCATGTCTACCAGTGAGAAGAAGAGAAAAATATTACAGAACTAAAGAGCAACTAAATAACGATCCGTTGAAAATGGAAACATTTACTAAGTATAATTTCGCTTCTAATGGCAATAAAATAGAAAGACAACTACAATAACAACAACAGCAAGTATTCATCAATAAGTTTCTTTTTTCCTCATACAAAAATATATTTAATATAATCTTAATGCATCTAATATAATGAATTAATTGTGTGGGTCAAAAGAAATAATAATAACATACAAAGGATATGGTTTAAAATGCATGACAGTGATACATATACATATATTCGTACATATAAATGTAGCTATATTTTTCTATTAATTAATTAATTAACCCTATTATATGATTTGGTTTTTTTTTTTTTTTTAATGGCTATACATTTTTTTAATTATTATATATATATTATCTGTATACCTTTATATACATATATAGAATGTTCATTGTATAACTTTTATTTAATTCTTTTATGAACGACCTTTCCAAATTTCATTTTTGTTTTCTTAATAATTATTTCGTTTCTTGGTTTTGTTCACAATTAAATTGCTAAACAAATAATGAGATAGAAAAAAGAACGATAATGACTATACACGTATATAAATATATATATATATATATATATATATATATATGTATATGTATATGTATATATGTATATATGTATACATATATATATTAAATATATGCACATATATGCATACATGTATTTATATAAAAATATATATATATACATATATATATGAAGAGGTGTGATATGATATTAAATTAAAAAATATTTTTGTTTTGCTTTTGATATTAATATATCCCTTTCCGATTCAATTTTGACAAAGAAATTCTCCTTAGTTGCTTACTAAAGGAATCATTAATTCATTTTTTAGTAAATTTATAAAATAAAGCAAAGTAGAGCTCTTACACCACCATAGGATTAATTAAAAACGGGGAAAATATATTTTCTATATTAAGTGAAATCGATATGCATTTGTGTTTAGAAAACAACGGGCAAATAAAGTCCATTTAAGAAGACTAATTTTAATATTTTATGGCCAGCCAGTAAAAACAATGGTTAACTTATGATATGATAGACTTTATATACTATTTTTTTTTTGTTTTTTCTTTTTGTTATGTCATTTTTGTAAAAAAGAAACTGTCTTTATTTTGGTTTCGTTTTGTTTAAAGAAAAGAACTTAAAGGTGGTGTAGGGGATTAAGAAATGTTAAGAAAAAAATTATTGGATAAAATATTCGTTTTTTTTTTCTCAATAATTTATTATATTTTCTTTCTTAAAGAAATCAGTGCTAAAAATCTATCTATAATAATATATTAAAGTTTTTAATATCCTCAGCGTTTCCGATAAATTTAAATGTAAAATTTGTCACTATAGTCGTGAAATGACCGAACATGATGAACAGCTCAACAGTAATTCATTAAAGTAATTGATAATGAATAGACGATTACGGATAAAGAAAGAAGATAATAGCATACTACACAGAACTGAATTGACAAAAAAAGAAACGCGAAATCACGGAAAATTTAATAATTATGTCCGTTTATTGATTTTATGAGCTTCTTCAATGACTAATATCTGTGACAGAAAGTTAACTGGTTTAGACATTAAATTCAAAGATGAGCAAAACAATTGGCATCGTCCGCATGATCCGTAACTGAAAGTGAAGGTTTTGAAGAAGAATAGACTAAAAACAAGTTGAAGCGACAAAAGTGACAAAATTGTTTTTCTAAAATATATATGTAAAGTATTATCTTTATAAAGTTAAGTTCATTGCTTTATCACATGTAAATCTCATTAGCATGAGGATATAAAAAATAACACGACGTAAAAGAAAAAATAAGTTAGTAGATAAAAGTAATGCCTAGAATAAGAATAAGAGAGTAGCCTGTTTATGCCATGCAACTAAATCGTACATTTCGTAATCGAAGCCGAAAGTAATCGGAATTTTTATTTTAAAATCTTACCTATCTATTTAGTTAAAATATACAATCATTGGGAATTTATGCAAAAAAAAAAAAAGAAAACAAAATATGTCAAAAAGACTTACTAATGATTTTCTTTATTAGATCATACGACTTAGTTGCTTAAAGTAGCTTGGGCGCTCTTTACATACATTGTTGAGAGAAAAAAGTACATCAAACATTCATGTAATATATTTCTATTAAGTAAATCCTAACAATATGATATAATACAAACAAATAAACAAACGACATCCTAAAGACTTAAGCACTTCACAAGTAATGACGTACAACGGCGAATTGTGAAACCTGCTAAAAAACAACAATAGCAACAACAATTGTAACAACATCTGTGATTAAATGCAAGCCATCTCTTAAGAATAAATAAACAATTATAACACGAAGAAGAAGAACAAGAACAACAACAAGAAAATAAAAAAAAGAAGGAGAAGAACGCTATAAAGCAAATAAATAAACATGCAACAATAAAATGTGAATTTGTTAAAATGATAAAGAAACAAAGGAAAAACAAAAACTCAAAACAACTTTACATATATATAGAAGATATATAAGAAAAAGGCAACAACAAATTATTTATTTATGTATTTACTATAATAACGAACAAGTTATTTCTTTAGTTATCAAAAATATTCCAAACTCAAAAATCATTCAAATATCATTGAAAAAAACAAAAAAAGAAAAACAAAAACAAAGAAACAAATATTATTTTTTCTGCGATAATTATGTTTAGTCAAGAAGGAGAAGAAATATTATTTTTATTTGTTTTTATTTTTTACAACAGCAGTAACTGTAAAACAAGCAATCGTTTTTTTTTTATTTTTTTATGTATTGTACCCAACACTAAAAGTTATGCTAACCCTTGCGTTAGAGGTCTTCAACCTTGAACATTAAATATGTGTATGTGGCTAACTTAATAAAAATAAAAAATTCTTCCAAGTCCGACCGTCTGACCGCCTCTAGATGTGCTGTAGAAATAAAATTTTGATTTGAAAAAATTTGCAGAATACTTCTTAAGGTAACAGTGAATGACTTATGAAATGAAAGGTGAAACTTCTCGTAATAAAGGGTTTTAAAATTTTTCCTTGAATCATCTTCGTCTCCTTGCTTGTTGTTTTTTTTTGTAAAATTTTTTTTATAAATGGCCTTTCAGCGGTCACCTTGATTCGGATGGGACAAGGGAAATTATTTCAAACGATAATTTATTAATTAAAAGTTTTCAGCTTAATTTGCTAAAACGTCTGATAGGTGAGATAATTCTGCAACCGCGTTCTTTATAGCGAAATTAATTCAAATTTTAGTTGTTTCTACTGCCGTATGACGAGTCGCTGTCAAAATTCTCAAAATCGCTTCAATAGTGAGTTGTGTCCACACTTGTGCTATTCCGCAAATATAAATACAAATTTACAAATCCCTTATGAGATGACCTCCTAATTCACTTTGCTTTTGAAGCATGTAAATGCACATAGGTGACGGGTATTAAAAAGTTCGGTCCAAGCCGAGTATAGCATTTTTTAAGAACTTATTAAGAACTACTACAAAATAAAACAAGAAACCAAACAAAAGTTCCCTAAAATATTTTAAAAATAGTTTGTTATACTTTAATTTAAAGAAGCAACAACAACAACAACAACCGCAAAGCAAGCATAGAATTTATATATATTTAGCTCAAAAATTACTAGAAAAAGTAAAGGAAAATTGAACAATTTTCACAAGACCTACAAAAAGGAAGAAAATGATAAAATTATGTGAAAAAACAAGAAAAAACAGAGTAACGAAATAACAAACAAACAAACAGCTCAAAATCCTAAAAAATACAAATTTGCAAATGTGATTAAGAGAGATTCAAAAGAATGCTAAAGAACAACAAAAACAACCAAATAGATAAAAACAAAAAAAAAAAACAAAAAAAAACAAAAAAGAAACAGAAAAAAAAGACGCTAATGTATTTGTTAGTTAATTTATATATAGAGAATGTAACGAACCAGCCTATCGACTAAACAACCAAACCAAACTATTGTAGAAAAATCAATTAATTAAATCAATTGAAATCAATCTCTAATATGTAAACGATCGATCGATCGATCGACCGACCGACCGACCGACCAGTCATACAAATTGCATTTGTTTGAGAGTCTAAGGTATTAAAAATTATAAATGCTGTCTATGCACGCATGTGTTTTATTATTATTATTATTTCCTTTTTTTTTTTTTTTGTTTCACTTCAATTTTTCCGGTTTTCTTTGATGTATACAACAAGTGCAATTGCAATATTGTGATAAAAACCAAACAACAACAACAACAACAACATACAATTACTAAGATAGGAAGCATCCCCTTTCAGTGATGGATATTTTTTGTTATACGAAAGCAAGAGAAGAGAAGCAAAGCATTGTTTTCAAAATTTAATTGAATCGTTAAAGAATTTCGTTATTATATTAAAAGAAGTGAGATCTCACATCAGACTGCAATGCAATGAATGCAATGCGCATGTTTATATATATATATGTAAGGGATAAAATGTGCTCCAGAGAGGCGCAAGTGGGTTAATGTATAACTGATTATATTCTGTAAGATAATAAGTCGATCTAGTTGTGCCCATTTTTTTTTTTTTTGTTTTCCCAACACCTTAGGGATGTGAAAGCGCCAATAAAGTTGTGCTTATTTCATGAATGAAGCTTGAAACTGAACTGAAATTAAAAAAAAAAAAAAAGAAAATGATATTACAAACTGCATTATATAATTTCTGTCAAGACCCAGTCTAATGCACATAGAACCAGATTAATCCATACGACCGATATATTTGTATTGTCGTAATTATGCATTTTAAAAGCCATTCGGCAAAGCGTATATGAAGGGCGCAAGAAAAGTTTCATCAAATATAAACGGGCATAACTAAATCGTCTCAAGATCTCAAGCTAATCTGAAATATATACTTTGCCAAATCGAAACTGAAAGTTAGAGTAGCCATGTTGATGGTCGGCGAGTTATTCTTAAGTAGCTGATGTTCAAATTTAGCATTGACCACAAAAATATCGAATAACGAATATACCTCAAGTGTATCTTATTGAAGTTTGTCTGAGAAATCAGCAAGAATTGGCTCATAAGCGTACAGGTATACTAAGGGAGATGAATAAATCAAAGGCTTGCGAAATCAATGATTAGCAATTTTGATATTTTAAATTTTTTTTTGCTTCAAATAGAATTCGAAGATATCGAAAGTTAAGCTTCTTACTCATAAGATGTGATTTCCTGTGAAGCGGTCTTCGTTTTCTTAAAACCTTTGTGTAAATAAAGAAGCCCGTTCTCTTAACTGCTTAACTTGATGCTTTAAAAATACTTGAAGTCATGATATAGAATTCATAAAAGTCTTCTTCTCCCAATCTTACACTTAATGCAAGAGACAGTCATGTAGAATTTCTTATTATAAACTGCCTCCTTATTCGAAAAAATTATTGCATAAGTATTTTTTGTTTGTAAGAGTCCTTTTTAAAACACTATAGATGCCTGAGAAAATATTAGGGAATGTGTGAGCAAATAGTAGGGAACAGAAATGACAAAAGTAAAAAGTGACGGGGGCAAAGCCTAGAAAAGCAGTTCGAGGCACTTCAAAGTAACGAGTGAATATGGTCTATAGCCATTTTATTCTAATCTATGGAATACTAGTCTCACTTGCAATTTGTTGAAATGATTTCTTATTTGAAATTTTGCGAAAGCGTCCGAAGAGAGAGAACAAGAGATTTCAAAGTCGAATAAAGATGCTTAGAAGCTGAGTTATGATATAATATTTGAACGGCAACTCATTTCGCATCTCGTTTGTCGTTAAGGAGTGTGCTTAATAAAACTCTATATGTATATATATAATCTTTTATATATATATATATAATCTTTTTTTCTTTACTATACGTAGAGCTGGCCAGTCTTTTACCGGTGAAAAATTCCTTTAGAAACAGACAATGCTCTGCTTGATCATAAAGTGTCAAAGAAGAAGAAAAATAGAATGAAAAAAAAAAATTGGTAACACAAATAAAAAATACAAAGAAAAAATGTAAAAAAAAGCAAAATGTAAACGAGAAACATCAAGATCTCCTAAAGACCTAATTAAAGAATTTAAGAAAATTGCGCGAACAACACTATGCCAACGTTATTTGCTTTGCATGTATAGGAAAATATTAATGTAACTAATTGAAATCTATGTTAATGTATGTACGTATGTATGTATTTTGTATAATTTGTGATATATAAACATTATTGAGAGAAAACATAAATGAAAAACACACACATATATACACACAAAAACGATGTAAAACAACAACAACAAGAACAACATGTACCTGAACAACTTAAAGTATTTAAATTAAATAACAACAAGAAAAAGAAGAATAAGAGCAACAACAACAACAAATCTTTAAACATCTTAATAATGAGAGAAGTGTAACATTGAATAGAAGTGTAACGCATGAACATCCGCATGCAAAGGGGAACAACAACAACAACAGCAACAACAGCAATGAAAAAAGTGCAAAAAACAAACAAACAAAAGAAAAAAGCAAAACCTAACAACTAGGAAATTGTTTTTTTTTTTTTTTTTTTTTTTATAAGAGTATAATTAAAAACTGAAGAAATCAAAAAAAATTATTACATGTGAAAAACATTAAACAAGAAAAGCTGAAGAACTAAAAGCAATTTCGTTGTAATTGTAAGACTGAAAAGCACAAGAACCAAATAATAAAAAAAAAAAAACGAAAAACAAAACAAAATGAATAAAAAATAATTAATTAAATACAAATACAAAGTAACAACAACAACAACAACAACAAAAATATTGTGTTTCAAAACACAATCGAGCAAATAACGTTGATGACGATGTAACGAATGAGTTATGGGGAAGAGTTAAAGTGTTTGTGTGTGTGTGTGTGTGTGTGTCTGTGTGTGTGTGTGTACAATATTTTAACAATCTCACAATATGCACTTTGGAAAACTATTCAATTTAGTCAAAAAAAAAAGTTTAAATTTCAATTAATTGAAAAATTATTTCTTTTTTCTTTTTTTTCTTATAAGTTTAAAGAAAAAAAAAAAAGAAGAAATTCTTATATAAATATGAAATATGAAATTTTGTGCTTAGTAGTTTAGTGAAATTAAACATTACAATATATCTCCACATTCACACATTCACTTTCACCTTTCAAAGATAAACATCCATCTTCTTATAGATATTTAAAGAGTTTTTCTTTTTCTGCAATGAGTTTATCTACGGAAACAGATTTAAAAAGAATTTCTTTAAGCATTTTTGTGATAAGAGAAAGAATTATTTTATTATTATAATGATAATGAGATGAATAAATAAACCAACAACTTTCTCGTGATAGGATTTATTAAGATATTTGTAGAAATAATAAGAACAAGAACAAGAACAACAACAATCTTGATAATAATAATCATAATAATAATAATAATAATAATATTTACATGAAAGACCTGAATTCGGCTTAAAAAAAAGTCTTTTATACCCATCATGTATATACATTAAGCTGCATAAGGCTTTTAGGGCAAAATTGTAAAAAAAAAAAATGAAAAAAAAGGATCCGTTTATTAGTTAATAGTAAAGTGCCTGCCTGCTAATCATCTTAATATTATTTATCGATGATGCTTTCTTTCGAAATTATTAACAATGAACAAAGGCCTTTAAATCATTAGGACATATACCGATTTTTTTAGCCTTAACAATTGACGAAATTCTTTTCAATCCTAAAAAAAAAAAAAAGATTCGAATTCTTTTCTTAATGAGAAAAGAAGAAGAAAAAAAAATGATGTATCAAATAGTTTCGGGAAATCTCTATTATTATTATTATTTTTGTTTATTTATTTTTTTTTTAAGCTAAAGTTTCAAAATTATGATCAGTAATTTAATTCAAATTCCAGAGAATATATCGTAGAAATCATTCCACCTTTCCTTACGACGGTTGAGACATTTGCTAAGTTGTTTGCTCAACCGTATGGGCTTGTGCGCTATGATCGTGATCGCGATGATCCGTCAATTTTATGGATTCTTACTTTTAGTTGTGTAATACCTGTCCAAGCAGATTTGGAACGTGAAATTTTCTATAGCGTTTTCTTCTATGCACTTCATAGAGTAAGATTAATGCGTCTCTTGACTGACTCCCAATATTCCCCAATCTATCTTTTTCATCGGTTATCTTTTCCGCTCGCGATCGACTACGTCCCCCCTTCCTCGCACGTTACAATTGAACGCCTTTGCCATATCTCTTTACTACAATACATATTCCTTCTTTTTTTTTTATAATATGAAGAGTGGTCACGAGATCATTCAGAATGAAATAATTGCCAGTCCGGAGTGAATCACAAGTCAAATTGACACAAGTCCATTGATCAAGTTTCCAGAATATTCGCATTTGCTGATGTTGCCATAGATTCCAATGGAATGGATGAATGAGAGCCTAATTCTAAACTTGAAAGAATTCCTACAACTTTCTTCTTTCTCAGGCCTCTATTTAATATACGCGCAATCCCTAAGTATATATACATATACATCTTGAGTAAAAATAAATTGAGATACATTTGAAAAGATTCCACTCTACGTAAAATTGAAGCGTAGACTCTGCAGTGTTGTGTCTTCAGTTCTGCTCTATTGCTCTCTATGCCCCTTAAAGTATGTATAAGTGATGGGTATGATTGCACAATGCAAACACAACAACAACAGCAACGAGAAAAACGAATTTTGTGTGATCAATGTGGTGCACTTAAGACGCACCACCATTTTATTAGAAAAAGAGATTAACATTACATTTACAAAAAAGAAAAAAAAAACTAAAAAAAAACAAAAAAAAGAAGCATATATATATATATATGTATGTATGTATGTATGAATGAAAGTTTATTTTTAACCATTCCACCACATCACCATCATTCAGTTCGCTCACCATCACCACCACATATATAGAAAATTAAAAGATATTTTATTTAACTATTAAGTAATGTGAATATTATTATTCAAGTCCTTTTTTGTTTTTTGTTTTTTTTTTTTTTGAAAATTTTGAATATTCTCTTCATTTAATGAGAACAATATATGAGAAAAAGTAATAGAAAAAAGAAAGAAAGAAGAAGAAAAAACATTATACTAATGTTGCTGTAACACGCCCATTTTAATCGCAAACAAACACGATACTAGTGAATGATTATATGCGAGGAAAGAAAGAAAAGAACAAAAAAACAAATAAATATATATATATATATATATATATATATATATATATATAAAAAGGGTGAATGTTTTGTTATAAAGAGTTTGTGTATTAAGTTAGAAACAAGAAACAAAAACAAAAATGTAAAAGATCTCGTAAGGTGTGCAAACATTCGCTCACTTTAAAAAGCGTTTATATATGTACATGTATATGGATACATGTTTAAAAATATCTAAGTATGTAAATATATTGCTATAAGAACATCTCTATAGAGATAAAATGTGATGAGCTACAAAGTTGTGGCAACTTTTTCAATTTCGCTATAAGCAACAAAGTGTACATGCAGCTCATGCCTTGCTCTTTTTATTTATCTGGAATTGTTTATATTACAAAGTGTTCTCTAACGGCTTGTTCCCATGTCTCGATATCTTGATATTGGTCAAGTTATTAACTAACTAAACATCTTTCAATACCAAAGGAGCATTAATTTGCAGCCAAGCTGAGCGTACCGGTCGTCTAAACAAAACATTATTTAAATTTGTGTCGACGGTAATTGTCGCTTCATAGGATTAGAATATAGAATTAGAGGATGCCGTGTGTTTCGAAGATGAGGAAATGTAATCATTTGTTTTGTATTTTTCAACATAAACACGAACAATATTTATGTCATTTAAAAATTTTAAAATTAAAAATCGTTAAGACGTGTGTTGCTTTCGGTTGTCAGTTTAACTCTATAACTTGATGTTAAGCAACTAAATATTTGCTGTACTGTACTGATTAATAGAAGCTAATGAAATTTAAATTTTTGGCCGGCTTGAGTTGTATGCAAAAAAATGCAGTTTTCGAGCAAATCTCGACATTACTTTGCATTACTTTGCAAAATAAGTTATGACCAAAGAAAAGAAAGCCCGCCATCAATCACTAGTCACACTTCTCTCTAGAGATCGAGCTGACAATCGTTCTCTCGTTCAATTCTTCCCTTCTTCAGATTGTTGCGCTATAAAGAAAAGAAAAAAAAAGCATTCCCCATCTCAGCTTTTTGCTTAAGAGTTTACATTAAGTACTTTTTCCATTACACTGAGAAGAGAGCACGGCGGGCTAAATTCACTTTGCATAGACTTAGTCTGGGTCCTAGCAAGCTGGTCTTAGCGAGCTAATTTAGTGAAAGCCTTTTTTTTTCATTTTGAACGCTTTAACATATCTCGACATTTCAGCATTCTTTGGAAAATTTACGTAATCCTCCAGAACACAATATTAGGTCGAATCATAAGTAACGTCCGTTCTTTTTACAAGCCACTAATTTTGTTTTCATTGAAGAACAAAATTATATTAATTTAACAGTTGATTGTGAGATATTCAAGTTTTTTGTCGTCAATATCTGAAGCACGTTCCGCCCTCGGTACGTCTTTTAAGGTCGTATTTCCGGAAAGGCGTTTTGCAAAAACCAATTTCTAACCGCCCGATCAGTTATCAATTCATCACCGCATGCGCTTTATATTTTTTTCCACGTGTCGACTTAGCCCTATTGGCTTATTTAAACCCCCAAAGCATTACATGTCGCAAAATGCACTTTAGACTCTCCATTTTAGAGGTTAAGAAAAGCAGTTGAATGTAACATGCCGCACATAAGACAGTTGACAGAAGACTAAGTGAAGCCTCATCTGCATAGTGAAAATAAAAACTAGTTTGTTTCGGTGACTTGTAGGGGGTGAATACGAATAATAGATTCTACTTAGCTGCATCGGAGGTTACTTATGACTCGACGCAACAGATATTACAAATAGGTTTTCTTATTATGAAAAAGTTTTCTTATCCTTATCTGTAATAAAATGTCATGTCGTCTTATAATTGCGAATACGGCACACTTCTTCTTCTTCTTTCTAGTTGAAGGATTGTACAAATTTTTCATTCACTTTCATTTTTCTCACTAGAACTTATAGTATTTTATACATATATGTCATTTCGATCCGATGCATTGCTATAAATATTTAGAATTCGAGCGCTGCTTACCTAGAATCCAAGATCTCTATGGTATACCGGTGAAAAAACAAATAGTCACTTTCTAGTCACCAAAATTCGGTAATCGGGTATTGCATTAATATTCGGCTTCTTAAGAATAGCGATTGTCTTCTTCTTTTGTCTTCGCCTCGCATAGCAATGAAGAATTAACTTTCCATTTACAAACTTTGCCCAAGTTTTAACAAAGGATGTCATCGCATTCACTTGCTTAAATACTCTGTTGCCCGTATTCGTGTCATTGGGATCATAATATTTTACATACACAGTACTTAATTTGTTCACGTAAACTTTTTGCATTTTGTAGCATCGCAGCGTAATAATTAGCGAGTAGGGAGATGGTTTTTTTTAAATGCCGTACAGTGAGCGGAACAAAGTTGTTGTTACGAAATATCATTTATTGCGCACGGACAGAATAGAACGTAGGGCGTCTCAATATTGTTTTCATAAATTAAATTTTTGAGATTTTTTTTTTTTTTATTTTTACAAAGGCCGCTGCTACGATACCGTAGTCGTTACGCGTCCATCTTATCATTTTGATAACAATTTATTAATTTATATGCAAATTAAAAATACGAATAGAGTGAATACAAGTGAAAAGAGGAAAGTTGCCACAGCTTGTACTTAAGAGTTCAGCATATTCTTAGTAAGAACATCTATTTAAACATCTTTCGATAACATACAAATTTTATATATATGAAAGTTTCCTTTTCAAATTTGCTTTCGGAAACTCAAATTTCTATAACAGTAATAGTAACAACAACAACAACAACAACAACAACAACAAACAACAAACAACAACAAACAAATTAACAAATCGTAGCTGTGATATAAAAGCAAGAACAACAAGAACAACAACAACAACAACTACCATAAAAGGATGATAACCAACCAACAAATACTTATGCATGCAAGAACAAAGAAAATGTTAATGTTAATATGAAATAAACATCTTTAACAATAAAAACATCAACTGCATATAGCAAATATTTAATTAATATTTTTTTGTAAATTATCCACAAAAAAATTTAAAAAAAATAAAATACAAGAAACAAAATACAAATGCAATTGCAACATTTAGTAAAAATGGTATACAAAGAAAAAAAATAAAATGAAAATAAATAAATGTTAAATAATAATAATAATAATAATAATAATAATAATAATAATAATAATAATAATAATAATAATAATAATAATGATGATGAGATTTAGTTTAGGAGGCTTAGATGAGTAAAATGGATATAAGAAAAAGCAAAATAAATTAAATAAATGAAAATGGGAAAAAGCCAAAATAAAACATGTTAAGGACTTAAAACGAAATGTTAGGAAAAGAAGTCTTCAACGATAACAACAAAAACAAATCTTAAAGAATCTATATAGCATTAGTATAAACAAAAATGAGAAAAAAAGAAAATAAAAAGAAAATACAATAAAAGAAATGAAGTGTTTAAGAAGCATATTTAAAAGGAGAAAATATGTCAAATAATATCAATTAATTTAATTAATGTTTAATTATGTAAATAAAAAATTTATTTTCAAAACAAAAAAAAAAATAAAAATAATAAAAACATTAAACATTAATAAATATAACAAATTATAATTATATATATATATTTCCATTCGATACTGAGCAATAAGTTCGCTATAGATAAAAAGTAAGAGTATAAATAAATTTTCTCTTTTTTTTTGTTTTTTTTTTTCAATTCATTTGATATATTATAATTTATTTTGTTATTAAAAAAAGAAAAGAAAAAAAAAAGAAGAAAATAAATAAATCTTTCAGTTTTAGTTTCTTATTTTTTGCATATGTATTCTTAGATATATTAATAAATCAACAGACAATGTTACTAAACAATGCGCAATATTTAATCATAATCACACACACACATTATTGAAATTTATCTTGTCTAACTATATTATTAATAATTAATTAATAATAATAAATAAACAAAAAATCGCATATTGTAGTACATATTAATGACAATGAAATTCAATAAAAAAAATAAAAAAAAAAAAAAATAAAAAAAAAAAATAAAAGAAAAACAATTATATATAAAATGAATTTTAATATTTTATTACAAACACTCTCTCATTTTTGATAATTGACATAATGACAAAAACAAGAGAAAGAAGCAGAGATAGTAAAAAAAAAAAACAATTATGATTAACTCTTACTATCGAAGGCAATTATGTCAGGCACTGTCAGCGGACCGTAGATAATCTTTCCATCGCAATGGTCTGCTCAATTAATTAGATTAACTCTGTGCTCGGCTTTGAGTAAAATCCTGGCAACAGTGACTCACCATCACATCAAACCGCATCAATCCCCAAATCTGGAAGGAAAATTTAAGAAAATCACCTTCTCCCCAACAATGTTGTCTCCGTAGGCCGATTATGTCTTTCCGTTGGTTTTCGACGCATCGGCACCTTTTCAGGAGTAAACAGTGAATCCAGAGCATATAGGAGTTAAATTTCACGTGAATCTCGGTCTCTTAAAATATTAGCGCCAATACGGTTTCAGGATAACTCCTGGCGAATCTAATTCGAATTTTTAGATATGGACCAACTTCCCTGGTACTGGCACTTTCCCAGTTGTTCAGCTGTTTCAGGGACACTAAACATTTAATCCCGATACAAAACAACAAAACTAGCATCACTCAATTAAAGGAAACTTGTGTACCAATAATCGGAATGTAATGAATTTACTATACATTTTGTTCGAAGGTTAACATTGTCCGAAAAATCATGCGGACTCGTTGACAGTGGCGGTATGTACATGCCATCCTACGATCTTATTGAGTTAACGTATTACATTCAATTTAAATGCTAATCTAAAAATGTCTACCTTGACTCGACTACGTTCTCCGCTAATGTTTCGCTAAGCAATGAAACGTTGATGCGGTAAGATGCGGAGTAAGTGAACAGGGCACGATACTGGGAACCTATTCTAGTAATGACACAAGTAAAATACTCTTTCATCTTAGGTTTCTTATAGCGATATATATATGGTTGAAGACTTTCTCTCGTTTCTACAAAAAAGTTGAAACTCTATTAAGCCTATCCCACCTTCACGGACGCATTGATGTGTCCAGTAGTAAGCAGATCAGGTGATTAGAGAGTAGCTGTACGAGGCTGGAAGTGGATTATTTAATACCACTAACGAATACTGCAACAGGTAATGTATCCCGAAATCGGTTTGGCGAGTTCTCCGAAGAGAAAATTACAGTTTTGACATTAGCAGTAAACGACCTTAAAAAAACTTATTGACCCTACGGCACGTCGCAGATATGCCTTCGTTACACGATAAATGCTAATCTAAATGGTATGACCTTCGAACATGCTGCCATGCAATGATCTAGTAATCATCGCAATTGTACTCATAAATAACTAACAAACTAGGATTGTCATGCGCCTGGTCCTGACATTCGAGCATTCACAAATATAATTAAAACCGTGTCACTGACTAACATCGATTCGAGCGTAAAATTTTTGAAAAAGTTCGAAAAACGAAAAACAATAAATAGGTGAAAACAAGTCAAAACACTTAAGCGAACCAAGACTTACCATTAAAAACTCTACATTAGTACGCTTAACATAGTTATGTAATGACTTTTCTAAATAAGGCGTTACATGGGAAGCGGTCGAAAATGTGGTCCGATCCGAACAATTTTCAATAGCGTTCGTCCTTGCGTCAAAACACGTCATACAAGACTAAAAGACGGACAGACAAGTTTACATCGATTTAATAAAAGGTGGGTCTATCTGTATACATTCACATAAACTTAATATATTCTTTTACCACAAGCAAGGTAGGGTATAATTAGTGGTCGCCATTAACAAAACAGTTGTTGGCGTTATGGCAAAATTCGTGTACACATCATCGTCAGGCGGCAAATCGAGAAAACTTTTGAGACTGTGCCTTGACTAATAGCATTTTAAAGGGTCCAAATATATTTATGTAACTTAGATACAAAAATTTAAAATTTAACCAGAGGCTGACAAAGATATTAGTTGCATGATAATCTCGTAACACTTTCATGTTCGTCTAAACACACTTCCATTGCTCGTACATTTTTTGTAGTCCTTATCTACGGATTCAATCAATCGTCCACTCATTACCGAAATCCGTGAGAGGCGATTGCTTCGAAATCCTTAACTTGATTGATTATATTCTTGGATTTTAGACCCGACAATTTCTGATGAAACCGAAGTAATGCGAGGGATGTGTGAAAACAAGTTGTAAACAATCATTCGTATACAAATGATTGTGTGCATGTGCACGTATATTCATAATGATGTGTATATTTGTGCATTGCTATAGCCATCACCGAAGGAAGATTTACTTTGTTAAAACGTTTGCAACGCCCAGAAGGGAGCTACAGAGAATCCGTAAAGCGCATATATTCTTGGTTAGCATCAAATTCGAAATCGATTTAAGCATGTCCATCTGTGCGTCTATATAATGTCCGTTTCAAATATTCTTTTGGCCGCAAAAGTGAAGCTGTCGATTTCAAATTTAACAGAACCGTTCGAAGTTCTTGCGCACAGTCTGATATTGAAAATGGACCAAATCGTTCGAAGGGCACGCCCACAGTACCATGTAAACGGAGAACGCCTCTGTTTTTCAAAAGGAAAAATATAGTAAGTGTTGGCTCATTAGTCCTAAACTCTAGCAGATAAATGTGCAGGAATTTAACCGCATGTTCTATGGGCGATGATCAAGGCTTTGAACGAAATGAAAAAAATTGGCCACGCCTACTCGATATTATGTGGTATCAAAATTTAATTTGTTACCTTTAGAACGTGCAAAAACCGTATAAAGTATATAAAGTTTTGGTCAGATTCAATTTTAGAATACACCTAAACATATCCGTCTGTCCATCTGCCCAACTGTGTAGTATCTATAGTAAATGTTTTGCCGTTAAGATGCAAATTAAGATATCGCCTACAAATTTGCAAAAGATTTTTAAAAGGCATGCCTACAAAGTCCACACGCCCGTACGGCAAAAACTTTTATTTTAAAAATAGAACAAAATCGGCCGCGCCCACTCCATCTTATAGGGTATGGAAATTTAATTCTTTTGCTATTTTTTTTTTTTTTTTTTTGCCTTCTTTACGATAATGATGATGGGTAGAAAAGATTCCGTCACGACCAAACATAATTTCCTTACTTTTTTATTCATTGTATTCAGTTCGAAAAAAGAAAAAAATCCGCTTAACATTAGTTACTTACCTTTTTGACTTTCTGTACATCTGCAGCTTAGCAGACAAACGTAAGATACGTTAATATATTTCAAGTACAAAAGTACGCATAAATTTGTTGCGTAACACTAATTAAGATCATCTATGCATTATCTTTATAGCTTGTATGAGAAAACCCCTTGGTTTTATGGAATAATGAAATGAATGTATTTTCCATTGGTAAGAGTAAAAAAAAAAATGCATTTATTAGTTGAACAAACGATTCTTTTGTTTGGATTGCTTAAGAGAATCTAAATTTATATTTTGATTTTTCAACTTTGATCATAACACACTTGACGATCAATGATTTATAAATCTGATTGAATTGAATATCATTCACTGCTTGACCAGAGCAAAACAAAACAAAAATCAAAAATTCAGGAATCAATTATCTTAGAGAAGCATAAGCATAAGCAATCATACGAAAGTGTGTAGTAAAAATGAATGTGACGTTTATTAGTTTCGCTGTTCGATGTGAAGTTTCAATTGTTTGCAAATTGAACGGTCGAAGGCAGCATATTTATAACAAATCACTGCCGATGAGATATACCACTGTGATCAAAAAGTAGTGAGACCGAAAAGCAAGCTGAAATTTGCTTTTGTTGATATCAAGAGCGCATCCTAAACGATATTTGTTCCAAAGTTTGTGACAATATCTCCAACGATTCAAGTTTATTTCTCAATGTGGTCGAGTCGAAATGATGCTTTTGCGGAAGCCTCTTGAGTTTCAAGAATACGAACGAATTAAATTTAAAAACCATATCGGAGTGAGAACGTGCACTGAGGCGCACTATCGCGGGAGACACGTTTGAAGCTCAAATGGTCTTTCACATCGCGCATGGGGACGTCAACAAAAAGAAACTATGACTTTCTTGCTAGGGAGTGCATGACAATCACTGCCCATTACCTGTAGGATAAGTCTGCGCTCGAGGCTTAGGTTTCATAAATTGCGCAAAATAGAAATTTCTTTAATTAACGTGAGAACCTGAGTCAATTTAGTCATACAGAGCCGCACGGGGATAAATCAAATCCGAAAATATATATAAATTTCTTTACGACAACATATAATACGTAAAAATCTTTAATTTGCTGCGCATAGCAGATGTTAGTAAAAAAAAAAGAAAACCCTTACCAATATATGCCGGGGCCAAGTGAATAAGGTCTATGTAAAATGGCGCCGATGTGCTAACATAATATTTCAAATTGCTTTAAAATGATACAGTGTTTAAGGTTGTCTTCTTAATTCTTCCCAATTTTCAACTTTCTGGTTAATTTTAGCCGCATAAAAAATTCCCATAATAAATAGATGACGATAAACGAATGAAAAAAAGCGTCTATTTAAAATTTTGAATGCATTCTTGTTGAATTTGCCTATCGAGTCAAATAATTTGCATATCATCTGCCTCTGGTTATGAAGACATCTTTCATGACTAGCGTTTAATCAGAACAACAACAACAACAACAACAACAACAACAAAAATGAAAACCGATGCAATTCAAACATTAAATTCCACTCAATCATCTCACAAAGTATTATTTGTATTTTGTTTGATTGTTTGATAATCACAAATTGCTTGCTTGATTCATACATTACGCACAGATTGTTTAAATGTGTGAATAAACTGTGAATTTTCTTCTACAGTTTAACTTTATTCATTCATTGCATTAAATATGAATATAAACGTTAAAGTTGCGTCGAGAATTGCTTGACAAGATGAAAAAAAGAAAAACATTTTATAACGATTTCAAGTGTCGGAATTATGGAACATTCCGATTGCATAACAGCGCAGAGAAAGCTTTGATTTTTTTTTTTGCATTTCTTTCAGGTCAAGGATTTACGGATTGTTACTTAATAGAAAAAAAGTTCCTATAAAATTTCATTTCAGAAATATGAAGAGAATCTGTTCAAAGCTCAAACAACATAATCTGCAAAGATTGTGTAACAACTAGCGGCAGGAAATGTTGTAAATTCTTGTAATCCATCTAATAAATATACGATAAAATGTTCGATGAATAAATGTTCATATACATATATATATATATATATATATATATATATTATATATTCGTGGGATATGCGGGTTTTATGAAGAACGAATTAATTACTAATTTTGATTTTGACGAAAAATTTCACTTATTATAAGTAGGTGCGTTAGTGTGAAGTATGATGAATATTTCAATTTGAATATCACGTTACTCATACGTACCCCCGTAAAAGTTTAAGACAGGTTTGCAAAGCAATAGACTCAAGAGAAAAAGCTTCACGCAAACGATAAAAACAGAAATGCTGAAGCGGTAGAAAGAGAGAGCGGGAGCGAGATAGTTTTGTAAGCCGGAGAGAAAAGCACATTAACTCGCAAAGTTATGAACACTTTTAAGATGAAATGAGTAAAAAAAACTTAGAAAATCAAATAGAAATGAACAGCTGAGAGCTTGTACAGAATAGAAGAGAAAAAATGTTTTTGCTCTGCCTTTTTCTACTTTTTTTTTTTTTTTTTTTTTTATTTATTTATTTAGATTTATTTTTATTTATTTATTTATTTACTTTTTTCATTTAATAGTATATATGGTTATAAACTAAAATAAATACAAACCATACAATAACGTCTATGTACTTATATGTATATATAAAAGCCTGACGTCTTCTAGAGGGTAACAGACAAATTGCAAAATCAGTTGTGCAAAGAGAGAGCAACGACGCGACATTCAGTGTGGAAGACGAGACGAGAAACGTTTTATGTTTACTTACAATTACAGCAAATTAGCTGTGTGCGTAAATTATTAGAATAAAAATATTAAAAAAAAAAAAATTAAATAATAATAATAATAAATAAACAATTTTTCCAAAAAAGAAAAAAAAAATTATGAAATTTTTTTCTACCTAAAATCATAAAACAAATTTCCAAGCATTTTTACAACCAAGTAAAACTTAAGCAAACGTGTTGCAAAACAATAGCGTAGGAAAAATTCCTTGAAAACTTTTTTTCTAATTGTCTTTATTTGCTATTTGACTTATACAGTGAAACCGAAAGTGCAATAAACTAAAGTTACCTTTTGTATTTTTAAACTTTTCTGCCTTAAGAGCGAGCGCAAAGAAAATAAAAAAAAATATAAAAAAAAATATTAAGTAAATAAAATATACTAAAAGCAACAACGACAACCTTAACAACAACAGCATAACGCTAAACGAATTTCTTTTATAAATAACAACAATTTATTTATAAGGTGAGCAAGCGTGCATGAGTAAGTGAATGGACTGCGTTCATACACAAACATACATGCATACGCCCATAGACATTAATATATGATCAACCCGAAATATTTTATACATGTGATAATTTTTTTCTTTCTTCCTCTTTGGCCCAGAATATGTGCTAAGCAGGAATCTCTCCATAGGATTATTATTATGATTAATATAAAAAACAAATAAATAAATGAATAAATAAAATAAATATCTATGACATAAGTAGAAGCTTTTTCGTCTTTTTTTTTTAATCCATCATCGTCTTAAATGAAATATGACGTAACAAACCGATATACTTATGTCTGTACGTCATACAATACTACACTACTGGATATAGTATTACTCATGCCTTTGCTTTAATTACATTAGAATTTTACTTTTCTTACTTTTTGCTTCAATAATTTCACAATATTGTCTCTTAAACACTGTATACATAGATATATATATTTATGTATATATATATAGTCATATGACAATGGTTAATAAAACAAAAAAAACAAAAAAACAAAAAAATCTGTTTATATTTTCCGAAAAAATCTTTTGAACTTGAAAGAGGAACATTTTATAGAATAATTTTTAACTTATGAGTAATAAGAGATTTACACTCTATAACACGCAAATCGGGATAACCATCAATTCAACATACTAACCCTATCATAAATATTTTTTATTATTACATTCTTATACTTTTGCATTTAATTGGAAGCAATAAACAAACACACGCAACATACGACGATTGCCTTGGTATGAAAGTAAAAGAATAACTGGTAAAATCGAATATAATCAAACACTATTGGTATTGGTTTGCTTGATTATCGAATTGCTCAGTCTTTCTTCTTATGTAACGCGAATTGCTTATCTATCTATGATGGTGCGAATACCTTCATCGCCGCTGCCCTATGCAATTAAGAAGCAACGTGGAAGGGAGACTGTACAGCAGGAGAGTCTATTAACTTGTCGTTTTTAATGCTCAAGAAGTTAAGGGGTAATGGCTTCTCTTGGGCTATAGTTGGCATTATCATGACGGAGAGTGATGTCATGTCAAGCGTTGTTTTCGCTCTTTTCTGTAGATTTAGAATGAAACGTTCTAGGATTTTGTGAACAAGAAGACAACCATACACTTGGAGGTGCTTCGAAACGCTAATACCTTTCCTTCATCTAACCTTCTAAACATCTCTTGGATAGTTGTCCACGAAACTTCGGGATAACCACAGTCACCACTACACACCGATAGTTAGATGGATAGTGTACATCTTCGTACCACGAGCAATCCTAGTTTTGGGCAACCTGACCCCCGTGGACACTTACTAACTTCATGACTTATCGTTCTATTACAGAACTTACGCCCTGCTATACAGCTTTGGGTGATCTCTTACTGTACGCAGCTGGAGCCACTCTTCCCTTTGGACCACGTCATACACCCCGGAGGGCCATCCAAACACTATTACAAACTCGTCTTCCGATACGCCCCCTAGGCTTCCAAGAGAAAACCCCGTCACCAGGTTATAGATAGCAAACTTGAAACGCTTCTTTGCCACTGACTATGCTACGCTCCATAAAAGCGACAGTCAACGTTTAAAAGGAGCACCACGAAAAGGTGCGGGTTTCGGTACGGCTATGATCACGCAAAGGGATTTCATAGTTCAGCTCCCTAGATCAGATCACATTTAGATATTACTTTGCAAAAACCATATCGACAGTTCAATTAGAGGCAACTGAGAACAAGTAGTAGAAGTTCATTTCCTGAAATCACCAAAAAAATTTCGCCAAGCTATTTCGTTCAAGTTAAATCGGAGTCAGTTGGGTGCAGTAAGAGCGATTACTTATGCAAAAGATAGTGCAGTTGCAAAGCCATTTATTTAGTGTAAAAAAGATTAGTCTATGAACGTTCGCGTTTTCTGCAGATTGTTGAGTGGGAACCGTTACATTGCCTACCCTATACAAACTGCGGTGAGAACAAGAGTCGGGAGTCGATAGAGAGAGAACTCGCTATTTTCCGATTTTTGATAACTTTTACAAAAATCCTCCTTTGTCTTGTAATACAGCAGAGCCACAGGGTATAGTGTTTTCCAAAGCGGAAAACTGGAACAAATTGTTTCGCCTGCTACATAATTAGCAAAACTATTCCAAAGTCGAGGCAATAAGTGTAGAAGGCATTGCTTTTCACACCAAGTGCAGACGGAATTACTTTTCACACTTAACACTTAAAGCCAACTTGACTGTCGACTTACATATCTGGCGCAATTTTAATGTTCAATATAAAGTAGAGAGGAAACGATTTATGAAAAATGCTTCAGTTCACACACACACACACACACACACACACACACAATGCAGAGAATCTAATAGTAGAGAGAAAAGGCCAATTGTATTGGCTAGTGGGTGTTATTGGACCGTTAAACATTGCTTAGGACTCCCTGATATGTGTAGACTTTTTACTATTAAATTGAAATCGCTTTTGCTTTTTAGAAAATTAATTAAAAGCGAACAAATGCTTTAATGCTTTAATAGTTGGGAAATTGAAATTCTTATTGAAAATTGGCTGCAAGCACAATAACATCTGACGATGATAATATTAGATGCGGCAACTCATGCAAAAATAAAAACAACAACAATAAAAAAATAAAACAAACGCTAAATAAAACTTAATTAAATGCGAATATGGTTTAAATGATTGACTGCAATAGGCATGATTGAAATTGTTAAACGGGCATAAACGACCTACAGTCAAGTAGTTAGCGAAGCGAATGAAAAATCATTTCACTTTGTATGCTTCGAGGTGCATTGTTCACAATAGTTTGGAGCACAACATGCTAAAAATAAACCTTGAATATACCGGTATGCCGTAATCACTTTTCCCCATTGGGTGCGCGTGTATGTTTCATTGAATTCGCAGACACTGAATTAAAAACGTATTTGCTGTCATTTTGTTGATTTTTTATTTATTTTATCTTGTTTTTTTTTTTTTTTTTTTTTTCCAAATTTTATTTATTCTCTTGCTAGAAGAGGAACATAGATAGCTAAGGCAAATTAAGATTTTAGGCAAAGAGCTTACGGTGAATATAGATGCACGGTATCAGCTGACTACCGGTAGCAGTTTAAAGTAAAACTGGTAAAAGTGGTTAGGGAGACAAGACGTTGCGATAATAACGCGGTTCGAGGATGCAAGAGCTAGAAGAGAATATCTCGTAATAACCTATGCCGTAAGTGCAATGAGTTGATAGATGAAGGAGAAGATTCAAAAAATATTTCCCGAAGAATAAATAAATTTTATTTCACTGATTCTAATGGCTTCACCATTAGGCCACGAAGTCGTTGAATAAACTGATTAGAGGACATTAGTAGGCGATCATAAGTCACATAAAATATCATCATTCACGCAATGTATTTTTGAACTTTCTGTACAAACGAAAGAAACCTTCCCC
>CCAG010021382.1:0-14081 GCA_001077435.1 Glossina morsitans morsitans
CCCCCCCCAATCACACACACACACGCACGCACGCACATACATAAAAGCATAATAGATATATACATTCCACTTAGAGAAATTGAGGAGGTCTCTTCATTTAAACGATGTTTTGGAAAAACAATTCTGGTATGTACAGGCAGTCGAACCTATGAGGAAACGGAGGCGCATATATATATGTTTACATTGAGAATGTATATAATGTACGGGATGCACTTAAGTCTCTTTTGATGCGGCACTTTTGTTATGCGAACTCCATATAAAGCAAAGCGAAAATTTGGGAGAGTTGTTTCGTAACTCGCCTCCATGTCTCTCCTTCCTTCGTTTAAGAACATTTTAACAGTTCAAATGGCTTCAGCAATTTATCTATGGCTGGCATTATTAGGTGTGCCAAGTTGTTATTGCTCACAATAAATGTTTAACACCTAGGCTGTAGATTAGAGAGCTTGCTACAGCTTGTTTATTGCATCACCAGCGCTGAAGATTCACTTTTTCACATAAATTCCTCGATTTAAGAATGAAATAATTATATTTCTATAACGATTTATAAATAAATCATACAAATTATATGGAAAGTCAACAAGATTAGTGTTGAATATCTTATAGATAAGCAATTTTATGAACAGACAAAAATAGCTCTTGAAGAGAAAATAAAAACAAATTTCGTCCATGATTTCTCTCAACTGCTTTAGATAATTTGTATAAAATGAAAAAAACAAAAAAAAAAAAAACATTTATTTATTTTTATGATGCACACAAAACAATCTTAATTTATATATATTTTCATTTTTATTTCTGTTTTCTTTCTTTCTATTTGTAGCAAAATGTTCGCCCTGTGGTATTTAACTTTTGCTATTGATGAAATGCGGTAAGTAGGCTTAATAAGCAAAAGTAATGCTTGAAAAGAAAAGAAGAAAAGTTTTAAATAAAATTCTTAACGATAAAAGTAGAAAAATACCAATAATTAATAAAGAACCTTTATTAACTCATGCAAGCTGTCGCTTCTGGATTGTATTTGATCATAATTCATGCCAGTGGTCGCTTCTGGATTCTATTTTGATCATAACTCATGCAAGTTGTCGCTTCTGGATTCTATTTTGATCATAACTCATGCAGGTGGTCGCTTCTGGATTCCATTTTGATCATAACTCATGCAACTTGTCGCTTCTGTATTCCATTTTGATCATAATTCATACAAGTTGTCGTTTCTGGATTGTATTTTGATCATAACTCATGCAAGTGGTCGCTTCTGGATTCTATTTTGATCATAATTCATACAAGTTGTCGTTTCTGGATTGTATTTTGATCATTGCTCATGCAAGTTGTCACTTCTGGATTTCATTGCGTTTGTCATTCATTCATACGAACAGCACTGGGAAGTAGTGCTGCCAATTCACTTAACAACGTAAAGTATGCTACAAAAAACATTTAAAACTTTTTTCCCCCTACGTGCACATACGCACAGTAACTGCCCAAGCAATCAATGCAAGAAGTGAAATTAAAATTATAAATTTTAACTAGAAGGACTTGGTAAAATTTTGTCGGTTGTGCTTCGGGGAATGTATGAACAAATCAATATGTGAATATATATTCCTGATAAGCGGATAGCAACGTCCATTCAGATACGCATGTCTGTTGGGACAACTGTGATGAATCTCTACTTTAGATATAAAAAAAGCAGTTTGCTTCAACTTTATATTATTTTACTTTTAATCGTTGCGTTATCTTTCCTTTTGAAAATGAATCAATCACGTTCGTGGGTTCAAACTGGCACAACTTTGTTCAGTCCAATCACTTTACACGTACTATCGAAGGATTGGATATAATAGATTTGCTCTTCCTCTGGCCCTGCACGATCTTATCCGATTAAAACGTTGTAAGTTGGGATTTATTGAAAATAAATTAGGCCGGCTTTGAAGTACCTTACACCATATTGTCTAACATAATTCTTATTTTTGCCATACAACGTTTTTTCTATTGGCTATACGCTGTTTTTGTGTGAACTTACTATTATGACCTGTATATTAAAAATTAGATCTTTTTAGTTAGTTAGCGTCCACGAGGTTCAAATATTGTGATACCTACTCAAAATTCAGCATAGTTAATTTTTGTATCAAACTGCTATCATAGATCAATTTTCATTATATGCAAGTGCAAAGTGAAAATTATTATGAACACTCTGTGAAAGCTTTTTATTTGCAAAAGTTCTTTTCCTCTTTTGTGTTCGCGTATATTGTAGCATATGTTGAGGAGGCAATCATTAACAAAAATCCACCATTTACATATAATGAGTGAAAGTAAATAGTGGAAAATTTCAATTGTGGGAGCAAGACGCGACAGCTTGTATGTTTCACTTTCCTACCCAACATTCGGGAGTAATAAGGAAAAAATTCCAAAAAAAAAATTGCTTTCACCCACACACACACACAAAGTTAACCAGATATTAATGATTTCAACAAGCAAACCTAATACAGACAGACATATATGGCTAAATTCATTCTAATTTCCATTTTGCTCTAGACTATATGCCTTCCTATGTATATTTTTAAGTCCAATGCGCAAATGCAAGAGGAGAATACGAATAACGTTCGATTCGATTTTGCAAAACCTGTCCAGGAAACTTTAATAGTGTTTTGCACGTATTAAACGTTGCTTTTCCTGTTTTAAGACTTACGGCAATCGATGCCTTATTGGCATCTACCTATTAGTAGAGATCTGAAAACGAAGCACTCTTTTCTCAATTGTTTTTAGGTCATAGTTCATCGGTGATATTTCAACTAGCTTTGCCACTCATCAATATTAAACCAACACGCCTTGATTTTCATATTTGATGCTTAACAGATCGTTTGATACTTCTAGAATATGTGGAGTATGTGGATCATTATCTGGAACAAGTGTTTTCCTCTAAATTTCTGGCTTATTCCCAAGCATGTCAAACAGGCCGTCTGGGCCAAACGAATCTCTCCTGGGGAGTTACAGTCTAATATTTTGCCAGTTGATTTCCGGCTCCTTTAATACGCCAATGTCTTTGGAAAGTAGTTATGTTCGCTTAAAATCGTTTCCAAACATAAATGTGTTAATGCAGCTTCATCGGTACGACTGTTGAGCTGTTGATAGCAGGTTGAGACTGAAAGCAAGCCGAACGCGTTCAACGCTCTCAGCAAGAAATTAGAAGTTTAGACTAAGATTTTTGAACTTGGTTACGATTTCGGCTGTTGAATTAGACTTCTTCTTTGACCTTCTTCACTCTCGTTTCGCTACACATCACAATTAAAACGATTACAGCAAGAGAGGTACTTAGCATATACTCAAGCATATAATCGTCCAAGAAAGAACATAAGGAAGCAGGTTGAAGTGCATTGTTAAACTCCTCGAGTGATAGAAAAATGGAGAGAAAGAAAACAAAATTTATTGGTAACGGTAAACCAGACTCCATTTGCAACGAAATTTGTAATTTTTTCACTTGGACGACCTCATCAACTACATAAAACTAAATATATCTAAAATCCTCTACAAACTCACATATCTGCATGTATGTAGATTAAATGTATTTTTTATACCTATCGCCAAAGGAAGAGGGGTATATTCATTTTATGAAAACGCCCAGAAGGAAGCATCAGCGACCCCCCCATATTGTTGATCAGCACCAACTTTTAAGCATGTCCATCTGTCCGTCTGGGTTATGTCTGTTGCAAACAGTCTCCTGATCGCAAAAATAAAGCTAACGACTTGAAATTTGGCAGAAACAGTGGAAGTTCTTGCACCCAAATTAGTATTCAAAATTGGCCAAATCGGTCGAAGAACACGCCCACAGCGCTTTGTAAACTGAGAACCCCTTTGTTTTTTAAACGGAATATAAAATAGTTTTTTGTTTATTACTCATAAATGCGCAAAAATTTGAAAGCGTATTCTATGGACGATTCTATAGCAGCTTTATAAAAGTGGAAAAACTTTGCCACGCCTATCCAATATTATAGTGTATCGAATTTCAATTTAATTTAATGCAGAAACATGCTTCAAAGACTCCATAAATTCTTGGGCAGTTTCAAATTTGGAATGTATCTAAGAACGCACGCCTGTTCGTCTGTCCATCTGTCTGTTCGCGCTACTTTATGGTATTTGTGGTAAAAGTTCTCCCATTAGCGAAAGTGAATATATCGCAAATATCGCAAATTTGCAAAAACTTTATTTTGAAAATAGAAAGAATCAGCTGCGCCCACTCACCTATAATGGAACATGCAAATGTAGTTCTTTTACTGTTTTTTTGTTTGGGTGATGGGTATAAAAGATTCAGTCACGACCGAATATAATTTTCTTACTTGTTTTTTTTTGATTTTTAAATTAAAACTAGGCGTAGAGAAACGTGGACCGCACGGATCTTTCGATTGAAAGACTGCTCGCGGGAATGGTTGCAACGCGTCCATTTTTTAATATTTAAAAAAAAAAAATTGTTGATCTTTCATTAGCTAAATACAGGCTGAATAATCTACCCGAATATTGCCATAATATTGACTGTCTTTCCGTCTCAACAATAATGTCAAAAGGGACGTTTTTTTAGGCGGTAAACGCAAATTGTACGGCTTTTTAAGTTACGCATTAGAAAAACAAACAAATGATATTAGCGCTAAGCTCGTTCTTCAGTTATGATAATGTATTGTAACAGCAGATGCTAAATGCATCTGACATCAGGTAAAGGCTGTTCATTTCATATGTAAATGAAGAAGAGAATATTAAACGATGGCTCTTAATTTTGCTCTTAATTGAATTACTGAGAAGCGATAAGTAGCGACATAAAGTATAACCAACAATTTCATATCTAATATCGAAAAAATTCTTAATGCATCTCCGATAATTATTTCTGAATCTTTCGAGTTTCTACTCGAACGCATTTTCTTCACTGATCGTGGGTGTAAAATGAAATCGCTGAAATCAATCGGTGCTCAGTTTGAAAGTGCATCACGTAAACCAAGCAAACTATTCACCCAAATCGTAAAGGCGAACATCCACTGCCATATAAGGTTTTGTGGTCAATGTGGGCGAACTCACTTACCGATTTGACCGAATTTTGACCTTAGCTCAAAGTGATAAGAACAAATTCTGCATCACTTGATATGTGTACATGTATACATGTTATACGGTTTTTCAGTAAGCGCGGGTGGGTCTGTTAACGGGTTTGATCATTTTTGACGTCAATCGACGTGTAGGAACTTGCCAGATTTGTGCTTGCAGACTCCACCATTCGTATATTTATTTATCTAGTCATTATAAGTGATCATTCTGCAAACAATTATGAGGAGCCTGCAAATGCTCCCTCACTAGACCACAAGAACGCTTTAAACTAGACTCAATAAGAGACTTTTTTGCTAGAACCAGGCGTACGTACATATCAATTAAAGTAAATAATATATTGAGTGTAAACATCATCTCAATTACAAATCCAACAACAAATATTTTATAGGTTTTAGTTTGCACAAGAGATGAGTGAAAACTTGCACTTGCCTTAATTTATTTGGCTTATAGTCTTAATTTTTGCAAATGCTAGTTCGAATGACAACACTTGGCTTGTTCTGTTCTACGCTCCAAGCCTCTTTATTTAATGTCCATATTAAAATTTCAGCAGAATTGGACATAGGGAAGTGGACGAACACTGCTGATGCAAGAGCAAGTTACCTAATAGCTTATAAAATAGAAAAAAAATGTTGTTGACCACCTGGACATGTCTATTGGTGATTGGTGAGACTACCTTCACACGTTAATTTAATTAATAAGTTACTTATTAATGTAGATATTTTTTTTGCTTTTTTTTATGAGCACCAACCGGCCGGCATTCAAAATTCGCTTCAAGTTTATTACAATTTTCTCACATATTGCGCGTGAGTGCTCTTATTAGCTACCGGAGTCTATTCCGCTTTTTCCCAAGCTTCAACGCTGGACGAATTTATTCTAATTAATTGCATATTTGCTTATCACATTTCGTTTACAATATTCGCAGTTTACTTCGCCACTCGTATATCCATATACAACTGACTCGTAAAGGTTTCGAAATAAATTGAAATTGAGAAAAAAAAAAAAAAAAAAAAACAAGAAAGACGAAAGAAGAAAGAAGAAAGAAGAAGAAGAAATTATAATAAGCAACTACTCGATCCCTTTTATCATATATATAACTAACTAACTATAAATAAATGAAGCAAACAATTTTAAAACAAACAAACTATAAACTGTGACATATGAAATTGCGTCATCTTTTCATTTGATGATAATGATGATAAATCGTATGAAAATAATTATAATGTACTTTACACGTCAATGAATCATTGCCGTCCGTCTCTGATAAACAAAGTATTGCGGTAATTAATTGTGTTTGCATTAAACTTCATATTAAATATAAGTTATGAGCGGATTTTTATGAATTTCGTTACTCGCTCCCAAAATACATATTTAATAAATCATTACCGTTAAATGCTTTTCATATATACTGCAAAAATTGTTAGCTTATTAGCACTTCAGCGAAAAAAGTAATAAATTATTATCTAATCGTTTCACGTACACAGATAACTAATAAAAAATCATCGTCTTCGTCATCGTCATCGTCGTCGTCGTCGTCGTCGTCATGTGATTAATAAAATAAATACTCTTTAGGTTCTTTTTCCATTTCGTGTCTATGTGTATGCACGAATATAATAACTAATCATTGGAATAGAAGTGAGCTCGCGAAACACAAAAGCACTGTCTTTTAAATAATTATACCGTGCACCACTTGTGCAGGGTACAGGGTATAGGATATAGGGCAGAGGGTGCAGGATATATTAAGGTCGTGCGGGCCTATGTAACACCCAGAAAGCGTTAAGGTAGACCCACCTTTACATTATACCGATCGATTCGGTATCATTCTCTGAATCTTCCTGCCTGTATGTCTGTCTATCTGTCCATACATTTTTGTGTTCCACACTGACATGCTTTCACCCACAAGCACAAATGCAATTGAAAATAGTTTGAGCCGGTTCAGTTTTTCGATCACGACTTCCTTTGAAAGGCGTGTTATGGAAACAATTTGCAATGTTGCAAAATTTCTCGACAAAAGTCGCTGGGCAGTGGTATTTTGGTGTAAAAACCTTCGATTAGATGGGCCATTTATTTGGAACTCCCTCTCATGTGATAAAAAAATCGAATTTTTCAATATTTCACGACGAAAATTGATTCCTTAATAATAAATTGACGAAGAAATCAACCTTACTGATTTCGGACTACATAGGTCTATTTTTTAAATACCACAGCATATAACGATGCTCAGGGAATCTAAACCCTTATATTGCCAAAAAAGCCCAATTGTCAATCTTCTACGATGAAAATTTGTTCATGATAGTAATTTGATATAAAAATGAAGCGGACCAAATATGAACTGCATGAGTCTATTTCTTGCACATGGACTTCGTATAAGGTTTCCCATGAATGGTAAGCCCTTCAGAAAAAGCTTTAATTTTTAATATTCTATTGGTCAATGGTAACAATTAGCACAAAAATTGATAGCAGAAAATTTGGATCATATAGGCGAATTTTTTAGACCCCAACATGGGGTCAGGTACTATCATGAAAAGCAAGCCCTTGCATGGAGAGAAAGTCTAATTTTTGATTTTTCAGTGACGAAAACTGAAAAATGATAAAATTTTTAGGAAGAGAATTGAGTTTTGCGAAATTTGGACGAGGCCATGTGTTGTTTCGGGCCTACTCCAATATGCGAGCTTCCATGAAATGTATGCCTTTGCATGAAAATAATGTGTAATTTTTGGTGTATTAATAGCAGAGCGAGCGAATCATTGTACTAGTAGTAGTAGGGTATCTAATTATAGTCTTTGCCCCTCTATAATGTCCTTTTTTATATTTTCTTTTATAAGTTCATCAATATCCACAAATTATATTTGACTACGAAATATGAATATTTGTTCGTAGCTTTGATGTCATCTTAATGTGGATTGATCGTAGACTGACGTAAGAAGACTAGCGAGTTTCGAATCCGTAGAAAACCATCTGAGAATTAATTTGTTAGGAAATAACCTCTCAATATTCTCGTACTTTGTTTGCTCAGAAATGGATGAAATAGAAGAAGAAGAAGAAGAAGAAGAAAAAACAAGAACACAAGACTTTAGGCGATGAAATCTTTCGTTAGACATTGCTATCCCGGAGACGACTAGCCAAATCTAAGCTTCAGTATTATAGGTGAAACTCGGTGGCCAAAATTTTTTCGATTCATTGACTTGATCCGTTCTTCCGTTTCATACATTCTTTCCTCATTAAATTAATAATCAAACGCTCCATTATTGGTTCCAACATATCAAAAGTTAGCAACTCCATTGCATTAAAAAAATATACTGGAGCTCAGGGCAAAACTGTATATCGTTCGATATCGTATCACATTAGTGGCCAACAATTTATTTATAATATTGTCCGACATCATACACTATTGATGAATGTAATAAAAAAAAAGTATTATTTTCACCTAAATCATCTAATATGTCTCCCGACTGTTAGCCCGTATGGCAAGTCCACATGATTTCTGAATAGTGTCAACCTACGAACGATACGTGTCAATATTTCGTTACATTTCGACCATGAGTTTACAAGTTACAGTCGTTTTAGTGACACTACTTCTTCTTGTCGCTTTGGACGGCTTTCGCCGGTCATTGCTCACTCAGTTGGCTGCCGATTTGAATCGGCAATGAGCTTAACGATCAATGCCGAACTCGGCCGACAGTAGCGTTCAGCATCATCGGCGTCCACATGGCTTTGCATAAGATTAGCAAGCCACCCATCATTTTATTTTCTCGGCAGCAAAGGGCCGCCATAATATCTTGCAAGCCAACGCTGATGAAGAAGCAATGTTTAAGCCATATTTCATTTATGGCAGATTTTTCAATCGCTTCGAAAATTACAAATGTAATGAACAACAAAAACAACTATAATACTCAGAATGCCTAATGAAATTTTGACACGTATCGCTTGAAGGTTGATGTTATCGATATATATAAATATATGGATCTATCAACAACGATGCCGTATATGGGTAACACTAGAGACTTGTCGTGTGATGGATTGATTATGAGCGACGTCGATTGAATCTCTCCTACTCAGCCTTGAAGTAGATGAAAACCGATCTGAATACCGATATGTTTATACCAATTGGTCGATGATTATTCCCAACAATATGTAGGCAAATAGTTGTTGAGACCCCGCCGATTATTCAACAAATAGTTCGATTGCTGTTTAAGGCCAAATTAAACTGATCCACGTTGCTAGTGCTTTAGCCAATGTAGTATATGAGACAGCTTGACACTAACTTCGCCTGTAAACAAGTCAAAAATGTATGTTTGTGTGATTGCTTAAATTTATCGTTTGTTCATATTTTAGCTGAAAAATATAAAAGAAAATAAAAATATTAAAGGTTTTTACACTTCAATGTCAGATTTCGAATATTGTTAATTGAACTTGAGCTGAACAAAAGAAGAGAAGAGAGCAGAGAGAAGAGAGAAGAGACGCCCCCCTACAGTAGTTATATTTATTGAATTGAACGGAAGGAACGGAAGAGGATATTTCAAGTTTATCTCCCTCGCATTTATTATTCAGAAAGTCAATAAATCATTTTGTACAACTGTGTGCGCAGGATTATGTGCATTTTGCTTGCCTCAAACATTAGTTATTGGAAGGAGTTAAGTAACTAATAAAGCAAATCTTATTCAGCGATAAACTTGACAATACTTCGAAAACTTTTCTTTCTTTTTTTTTTTTTGAATTTAACTGACGTGACTTTTGAAATTCTGCAATAAATTTGCCAATCGCGCTACAGCATGTTTTATATGCGGCATCCGTCATTCGTCAATCGTCATTTTTATTCGTACAAATCTCTTCCGAAATTTCCTACAAAAATTAATTCATTTAAAAAATGCTTTATGTAATAATTTCTAAACGAAAAAAAAAAAAAAAACAGGAGAAAAACGAAAATAGATTTTCTTTTAAATCGATTCTCTCGCTATTACTGCAGCGCCGCTGTTTCTGTTATCTAACGACGGCAGTCGCATTTTATGCTTAATTCGTCAAAGCCCGCGCGATAAATGTAAGCGTCAGCCGGCCCCCGGGTACTATCTATCGAGGGAGTGAATATGGCCTTAACTCTATCTTCTGGTCAAGGCGAGACCTATCTACTAACACCTTAAATATTTTATCCTCCCGCGATTTTCAGCTAACCATTGCCGCCGCGAAATTTCTCCGTAGAAAACGTCGTGAGCGGTAACGACTCCGTCGCACCCATACACATATTCTGCAAATCGTAAAAACCACGGGCAACTATTGTACGCAAGGCGGCGTTCATAGTTCGGCCTACGATACTTCTAGATTATCGGCATTAACGGTTCGGATTGTTCATACTTCCTGGACTGCCATCTAACTTTTCTCCATCGATTTTCAATGCCGTGCTAGCTGCCTATACAAGCAAGAAGTCTTCACGCAAATTTTTTTTGATAGTCTGCATAACTTCTTCATTGAGAGCTGCATGGAGAGTTACGGGGAATTACCATAGTGCAGACGCCTTTACCTGTTTTACGTCGACACTCGCTCGTAAGTTCGACTCCATACTATCCGCGGAGAAAACGTGAACCGACACCTTGCAGTAAGTGTAAAATGTATACGGTCCTTAGGTCCCTCTTCTGCTATTGGAATTACTATCACAGCTTCTTCGGTGCTACCCAAACTGGCGGTCAGCACTCAACAACGCCCCTGTCCGGTAACTTGTTTTATAAAGCCTTGTCTCTGAATCTTCTATAAAATATCGTAGCACTGAGAGTATAATATATAATTATAGAATGGGAACGTAAGCGTTCGGTTGCGTAAGCATAAAATAAAAGTCATAGTGTTCGCACTGATACTACTTACTCATCACACAACACATATGCGTAACACCTTAATGGAAAAATAATAACGAAAACTGGTTGTTTAGACCAATTCGTCGTTTTGCATTCATTTAATGTCTTTACTGCTCCGGCTGTCTGTTCTCATGCCTTACAAAAACCTAAAAAAGGTTAATATACTTTCTGTTGTGCAAAAAACAAGAAGAAGAAGGAATACAGAAAAAAGATGAATTAATCAAAATAAATGGTGTACTAAGTAGTTTTTCTGGGTTCAGGACGACAGTTCAGTTGAATTGTAGGTAAATTGTATTTCTCTTGAAAAGCAATAAACAAACGCTTAGCGCGTCTAATGGTTAACTAAGCATGGTATAGATATGTATTGACTGAAATGCCCTTAAACTCCTAATTCAGATTTTAACCCTAATGCTATAAAATGTAACCATAGTATGCGCTCCTATGTTCATGTCGCAATCCCACATTGGTGAGCCGCTTTGTGTGTAACTTGGAACGTGTGTTAGTTTAAATAAATTTTAGAGCAACCTTGCAGTGCCTCTAGAAGAGAGATGGTGGCCTATAAGTCATGCGTACGTACCATAGCTGAGCTGGCCAACTTTTCAGATGTGGGAGGCGTTCCATAGTTTTGCTCACTAGAACGGTTACAATCAAAAGAAACTCCACGTACTTGTCCCTTATCGGATATACGGACTGACGAAACCCTAAACTACCAGACAGGGATCTTATGTGTTCCTAAGGCCTTTCAATATCCACTCTGCCTGTTGGTCTCCCTTCGACCCCAAAAAGTTTGTGCGAGACCCCGATGGGCAGAATGCGGTGGACAGCCGTCCAAAGCGGCAAGAAAAAGTAGTGTCACTAAAACAACTGCAACTTGGCAACTTATAGTTGAAATGTCATGAAATTTTGACACGTATTGCTTGAAAAGCTTATTACTATCCAGAAATCACATGAGTGCAGAGATAGTGTTGCCATATATATGTTAGACCGGAGACATATTGAGTGATGTGATACATTTTAATTTTTCCAATTACGGTTCTGATGTAATGATAAATTGCATAACAATATGATTTGAAATATCGTTTATCAATTAAGTGATGACGCAAAACTTGTTGGAAGAATGCAAATTTTTCTTTTATTTAAAGAAAAACACTGTGTTACTGACTCTTTCTTGAAAGCGCATCTAACAAAGCGCGAAGCGTAAGGTTTAGGTTAAGGGGAGACGATCCTTCCAATGAATTTCCAACTCTTTATTTAATCTTACTCTACCACTATGTGTCTGAAGATGAATCAAAACCTATGAACGCTGGAATGCCAGCAAGCAGTGTACTATAATGCACTACAATGGTTCCAATCAATCGCGATCTTGACGGAGAGATTTGTTGATCACACCATTCCCTTTGTTTCGAACGTCAACCTTGCACCCTGATCGCGCATTCACATGATCGAAGAAGTGGGGAATCAAAGCGAATTAAAACGAATCCGCATAAGTTGCGTTCACTCTTCAAAACCGAAGTGTTAAACAACGTTGCTTCGCCGCGGGAGGATGATCTTAAGCATGCATTTGGGCAAGAAACTGATTTGGAAGGACACTCACATTCAAGCTAAGTGTCCGACCCCGAATATCTTTTTTTTCCTATAGTCCTATAGTCCTTGAAAGGGGCTACTGCCTGAGATACTTGGAAAGCTTCCAAAATTTGTGTTTCAAAGTTGGTGGCTTGATGGTTCACAAAACCCATATCAACACCTATCCGCACATCAACTGCCAGAACCTTTGCCAGGCATTATAAGAATAATCTTGAAGGATTAACTTGTATTTTGGAACAGATTTGTTACAAAAGAAAATATCTTACATTTATATATCTACGATATTGTAATGCAGGTCAACGCCATCAAATATCTTATGTGTATTTATTTGTTTCTTAGTGAGTATACAAAAAGATACACGAATACAAATATATTGAGCTCTCGCGATATCGCAGATACGAAAAGTTTCTTCTCTTCAACATGCGCTATTAAATCCTGAAAACGATGAATTTCACGCCTGGGAATCCTGCTTACAGATGCAAGATCTCAGACTTCATTCTTATCTAACTTACACATACAATCAAAGGCTGAACATAATCTATCTGCAAACACGAATCGTTAGGAACCGTGAAAACTTCTCTGCAACGAAAGAGAATGTGATTCTTTTCCGGCCACTCACGCATACTCATATTCATAAAGAATACACTTATGCATATATATATATATATATATATATATATTATCTAAGTTGAAAATGTAGAAAAACATTTTTCATTCTTCTTCTCTACTAATTCAGTTTATTTATAAAGCATTTTTAATTTTTGATACGCTGTTCCCATTAATGTTTAAGGCTTTTACGAAATTAAAAATTCATTTGTATTCCAAATTAATCATTGACGAGGTTCATGTGAACTTTTGTAAATTTGTTTTACTTTTTTCTTTTTCTATTCCACCACATGTAAACAAATGAATTTTCCCATGAGTTTAAGTTTTATTTAAAAAAACGACAATTGCAAATATTTTAAATAACTTGGATTTGTCAAAACAAACAACCGAATAAAAGCGAATATTAAGCACTTATTACATGCATACCGTCCGTCTCTCAAACGAAGATGAATGATAGTCCCAAAGGTGCCGAAAGAAATATCCATGAATATGAATTTTTTGTTGGTTCAAAGCAATGAACGCATCAATCGAAGTCCCATCAACATGTCGATGGACAAATAGACAGACATGTACGCGGTTCGGATTTCGCAGAGTCGTGCTTGATCAAATCAGGCAATAGATGAAGATAAAGATACGAAGGCGCACACAGACAAGTAAAAGTCGAAATGGATGGTCGGACAAACTTTATTCTCAATATTTAAAATTTCGTTATTCGACTCGGCTCCTTTTACCTCTCTCGTCTTCCATGCAATTGTATTGATGTGTATCAATCAATTGTGCCCGTTAGAAGGAACATTGAACAAATCGAACGAACGAACGAACGAACGAACGTCATGACAAAATTAGTATATCCTTAATATTTGGGTGGTGGTGGTGGTGTTGGGCACAAAAATGGAAAATTGCAAAGCACAAACAAAAAAGCACGCACACACACACGCGCGCGCATTGCAATATAACTGCACCTAATTTGTATTGTTCTTGCGA
>CCAG010021385.1:0-24794 GCA_001077435.1 Glossina morsitans morsitans
CTACGTACACACACTATATATATATATATATATATATGTATATATATATGACACGAAATAACGACACACTGTATTAAAAATTACGACAACAACAGCAACAACAACGAACTTACACATATATTTCTTTAGAAAAAGACAACAAGAAAAAAAGAAGAAAAAATTGTGTGTGCTTTTAATACATAGCGAGAGGAGAGAAGAAACAGAGAGAGAGCGAGAGAGAGAGAGAATAAAAGCGAAAGAGACTACAAGAGAGAGTACAAGCAAAAAGTTTATCTACAACCAACACGTGCTCGCTCTAGCTAGCAGTAGCACAACTATTTAATAAGAGAAAGGAAAGAAATTTTGCCGAATAGAACGTTTGCTTGTGTCTGTGCCAGGTCAGAGTAAAAGCCTGAAAATTGCATTATATGCTGTATGCTCGCTTTGTGTGTGTATGTGTGTATGCTTGCCTTAATCGTACAATAGTGTTTAATTATTTTCTCATTTTGTAAAAATCCCTCTTCATTGCATACAGTTGTTATCGATAAAACACACCCACGCTAATGAAATTATTATTAGTTCAATAACTAACGCATAAGCTTAAACATCGTTCTCATAATCCAATAGAGACAAGAGAGATAAAAAAAGTAGTTCTTTTTTTTTTGTTTCGAAAAGAAGAAACATAAAACACCGCATCAATCCGATCTTAATAGATATATAAAAAAAAAAAAGTAAGCAATCAATCAATTGATCATTTGAATCATTTAATTCCACTCTTATATCCATCTACTACATAAATAAATTAGGATTGAAACAGGAAAGCAGCTAAACAAAAACACACGCAAAACAAATAAATAATTATTTTTAATCCTCTTAAATACATCCAAAAACCTTCAAAAGCAAACTCTCACTAAATAATAATAAGAATAATTTTGTTTTTTCACAACAACTGGCTTTTTAATTTTGTCACAACGTATTCGTTAAAAGTTTTCCTGTTATTTAAGCAGTCAATTTCCGAATTAATTAGCGAAAATGTGCAGAGATCGCGATATGAATTTGCCGTAGATCAACGTAATCGTCAGTATAAAGTTAAGAAAAAAATGAAATTAAAGCAGATATAAGAAACAATAGCCGATTAAGACGCCGTAAAATATACAAAATTTTCAATTACAATAACAAAGCTAAGCTAAGCTCAACAAACAACAAACAAAACACCGTAAGTTAATTTGAAAGCGAACCTCCCATATTCTTGGTAGTATTCTTTTAACAAAAGATCACATAATACCGGCAAAACTTTACAACAATTACAAAATTAAAACAATGTGACTGTGTTATCCAAAAATAAAACCCAATCCAACCCAACCGTTAGCGCATACATCAGAAAGTTTGTACGTTAAGCGAGCGTTTTTCATATCTATTTTGCGCGTGTGTGTTTGTGCGTGTGTGAAGGCTTTGAGTGCTGTAACCTTCTCGCAACGTATTGCTGTCAGTGTGAATACGACTTGAAATGAGAACAGTTCTCCGTGATACACCCTACGCGCGCCTATTAAAGTGATTTAAAATACTTTGTTTTTTCAATTTTTTTCTTATTATCCAAAAAAAAAATAATTAAATAAAAAAATAAGAAGAAGAAAAGCTGAAACTTTGTGTTTAATCTTAAACAAGTGTAAGAAGGCGTTTCTCAAAAAAACCAGCAAGATTGAAGACTTTGTAAGGAACCTTTGGAAGTCTGTTAAGGCTTGCGTTGTAAGTACATAATCTGTATACAATTGTATAACATTTCATATATGATTTCTCTTGCAATAGTTTTACGTTAGTAAAAAAAAATCAAGAATATGTATATATATATATATATATGATTTGATCAGCGTCAAATTGAATTGTATTCGGACTAATCGATCTCTTTGCACGGTTTTAACCAAAACAAAAATTAAACTCAGTTAGATTCTAGATTCCGTAGATGAATTTCATATATGCGATCCGCCCTGTTATGGGCGCAAGGATGGACAACATTTGGACAGTTTTTATGACTTAAAAAAAAATTCTTCTTCGCTATGAAATCCGGGTGATACTTGCGCTACGCATATTGTGTTTCAAATATTTCATGATCGGATAGCTTTTACTTTATTTTATAAACAATTTCTTTACGTTTTTTTTTTTTTTTGTTTACTTCTTAGGTTTTGTTGTAGTGTATCGCGTTCATTTGCATTCATCTGTTTGCGATGACACAACGTTCCATATCGTTATCGTTATTGTTATTATGCACAGTGACAAGTCGTATAGACGTGTTTTGCGATATGAACAAATTTTAAAATAAAAATGCATTAAATATGCGCACAAAACCAGAAAATTTCCACAAACATATACCAACTTATGATAGATAAAGTTTTCACTTGACATGGCGGAAGGAGACCATAGGTAGGCTAGGATTCAGAATGGCTCAAGGCTTATGATCTGCCCATTCGGTAAGTTTTCGTCCACCTCTTTACTCCTATAAAGGTAAAAGACGTGTATTTCTTTTACACGTTCTGTCTGTGGAGCGTCCATGAGGGAAAAATTCCACCCCCAAACACCACCATATCTCCCGAACTAGCTAGCTCAGCAATGACATGCGTATTCGTCTCCACAACCTCCGATCTTTTTCAAGTGGCACTTAAGAGTAGCTCTAAAAATAATAAAGTCCGTAGTTCGATATTCAGACAGACAATGAGGATTTCCAGACATAGCTGTTGCATAGGAAACAAGGAAACATTCGTTCTATAAGAAGTCCTATCCGTGGTGAAAGCTGAATAAGTTTCTGTGAATGGGTTTTATATATTCATCCGACCAATATTGAATTTATATCCGATCTGTGTTATTTTTCGGCATTTCGAGAACTACTATTGACACTTATTTTCAATTACGATTTTTTCAACATTTTTGCAACAAGTTTTGACCTGTCGGAAAGAGTCGGCTGAGTCCAGTGGATGTTAGATATCCAAGCGGTGATTTGTTTGCCGTTCAGCGTTTAAGACTGTTTCCCAAACAGGTATGGATACTCCGCCACAACAACTGCATTGGCCAGATCTCTCAACGACAATTATTAATTTGGAAATTTCAAAATGACGCTCTAGAAAGACGATTACACCACTGCTCACCGGGATTATGTTGATGGATAAACTCGAGCTTTGGCAAAGAATGTTCTTTTTTTTACTTACTCGGGGAAATTATTGACCAATGTGTTAATCGGAGAAATAATTACATGGATTTTCTTGAACAAGTTTCAGTTTTGCTGCGGATTGTTCAACATTCAATATAGTGCCATTTCGACCAGCCTTCAAAGTTAGCATTAAAATGTTGGGTGAATCATAAAAAAAGATTAAATATCGTTGTCGAATCTTTCATACCCTTCACCATTATCCTAAAAAAGACAAAGAAAGTAAAAGAACTAACTTTTCATGCTCCATAATATAGAGCAAGCGCGTCTGATTTTTTCTATTTCCAGAATAATAGTATTTCCAAAATAATAGTTTAGGGTTATGGTCGTTGTAGGCGTATCCTTGGAAAAGTTTACGTCCTTTCCAAATTCTTTCGCAAATTTGTAAGGGATATCTTTATCTTCGCTAACGGGAGAGCGTTTATCACAAATACCATAAACTTGCGTAAATAGACAAATGGACAGACGAACAGGCGGACATGTTTAAAGTCAATAACTTCATTTTTGGGATCAGGAGAATCTTTACAACGGACATGGTTAAATCCATTCAGAATTTCATGCTAATCAAGAATATACAAACTTCGTGGGCCCTCTGAAGTTCTTTCTGGACGTTGTAAGTATTTTGCCAAAATTCATTCTACAAAAACATGAAAATACCATTACTCTTGACCATTTTCCTAGATTTCCTAGTGAGCGTGTCATCAGATCATGTTCTTCTTTCGATGGTGTGCTTGTAAGCACATTTCTATTGGTAGAGAGTAAGTCCATCTTCAAACTTATTTGAAATATGCGACCCAGGTTCAACTTGTGTTGATTGAAAAAAAGGAAGGAATTCCCTATAACGTCGCAATTGCAAAGACTATGATGATATGTTGGATCTCTGTCTGCGATTCGCATAAAATTTGCCACTTTCAGAATGTTTGCAATCTGGCCACTCTATTACATTGTTATATACCCTTACTTAATTATCGCGTCTGTTAAGATGTAACAACACCTCTCTTGTAGTTGTTCATATTTAATTAAAAATATTTAATCAAAACGCAAATAAAATATGGAAACACAAAACAGAATATGTACAAAAATATCAAAATTCCGTGCTTACCGCCATTGGATGCATACGTGTGTCTGCACATCGTAGGTTGAGTAGACGATATTTGTTTTATTTCGTAAGATATTGATGGAAAGATCTTGCAATCGTTGCTTTTTTCTTTTTAAGATTATTTTTAGTATTTTATTAGCGACAACTTTGAGCTTTAATCTGCAGACAACCATTTTCAACTTTCTATCATAAAATTAGCGACTTGGGAAAAAAAATAAGCAACATATGCAGACTAAGTAAATGAATTGTTGGATGTCTAGTTGACAAAAGCTCTTATGAGTATGTTTCAAAGTAAGGCTTTAACAAATTAAAAGATCAAATACTAACTTTAGTGTACCTTTACTGGACATAGGTGCGGATAGCGCTTGAAGGGGGGACGCCATGTATATTCAGTCGCAAGTATTTAAATTCATATGTTTACCAAAATTTTGTTATTTGTTTTTGCATTTAAAGGTCTTTAACCATATCTCGCTCGGCCACTTGTCTCTGTGACACATAATTTGTTTTATTTTTTTGTACATAAATATTTTTTTTTTTTTTCATAATCGTATATGGTGCTTGTTGACTCTTGAATAACGTGGTGCGTCATTTGTTGTTTACATTTTCTCTTGTTTGTTAGGTGACTACTCTGCGGCTAATATGTATTTATATACTGTCGCGACTTTCTTATTTTTTGCTCATAAAAACTATATTTTTATATATAATTGTCAAGACAATGATGTATATTTGGTTGGCATTTCTTTCGTGGTGTTAGAACATCAGGAAGTATATTATTTTCATATATTTTTTCTTGCTCAGGTTCTGTGACAAGGACATTCCCCAGAGTGGGTTTATTGAGCCATACACAATAAACATATCTGGTTTCTAAAGTGGCCCCTAGCTTATAGGGATTGTCTAACTCTGGAGGGCGCCGCATAATCAACCCGTGTGTCATTGGGCACCGTGGGGTTAAATCGACAAGGTAGTGCACTCACGTTAAACCAACAAAGACATCTGTGCGCTCTGTTTAAGGCTTACTCTCTATAATCTGGCAATACGTTTTTCTCTTTGAAAGCAGAAGGGGTCTACTTGGAAGGGGCTCTCTTTTCTAACTTGAAAAGAAGCATTTCTTTCCATATTTGATTCTCTTGGTGGAGGTCATCTAATGATGATGGCCAACGATATCAAGTGGGCTGGGGCACAGCTGGGTGTGTGTGCTGTGCGACGACCTTGGAACCTTGGAAGCCTTTTTTTTTTGCTTGAGAAAGGATAGTTAAGGATTGGCCTTCCGGCACGTGTGGATAGGAAGGCAAATGTTAAATACGTGCAGTAAGCTGTATAGCTTGGTGTAAGTTCTTGCATGAACAATAAGCCAAGAAGTTAAAGGGTGTCCACGGGGGTCAGGTTGCCCAAAGTAGGTTTGCGCATCTTCCTGAACTTCTTAACATAAACAAACTGTTTAAGTGGTACAAAAGACACACTATACCCGAGATCTGTCGATTTATGTTGCAATACAACTTTAACACTGGAATAGTAAGTAATCAGTGTTTCGCTTAGGAATCGATTTGAAATTTTCATTTTCACCTCCTTCTCACTTTTTCATTTATTTAAGCGAATGCAATAATAATTTTAAATTAGTGAAATAACACATTGAATATATCCGAATAAGTATCTAAGCATGCGTAACACATAAACATTAATTATTAATTTTGCTGTTATACTTAACGTTATATAAAATTTGTATACTTTTGCATTATTTTATTTTCAAGGTTTGTTTTTTGTTTGTTGCTTGTGAATGATCGTCACAAAGAAGAGGAAATATTTATTTAAATTCATTAATCCGTTTATAATTTTTAACAAATGAGAAAATTTTATTCGGTCCTAAACGAATCTTTTATACCCATCATGTTTATCTTAAAAAAGATTTTAAAAAAAGGAACGAATCTTTTGTAGCCATTATGTTTATTCTACAAAAAAGACTAAAAAAAAAGGAAAAGAACTAAATTTCCATACTGTATGGTATTGAATGGGCGCGGCTGGTGTTTTCTATTTTCACAAAAAAAGTGGAAGTTATTAAGGCGCTGTACTCTATGAATAACAAGCGAAAAACACTGAAATTGTCCGTCGTTTTAAGTTCTTTTGGAAATTTGTTATCGAAATTTTCATTTTTGCGAAGGTGTACCACAGTTACTGCACAGTTGGGCAGACGCACAGATGGACATGCTTAGTTGCATTCCGAACTTGAAAGTGGCCTAGAGTTGATATATTTTATGAAGGTTCTTGAAGCTTCTGCGCGTCATAAAATCATTTTGTTATTTCCTCTGAAACCCGGAGGTTTTCTTAGTTTACATGGTACTGCAGCCATGTCCTTTTACCAATTTGGCTAATTCTCAATCCCAACTTTTCGTGCAAGAATTTTTTATGTTTCAGCCAAACTTGAAGCCGATAACTCGTTCTTGGGGCCATGAGCATGTTGAAAACAGATATTATACAGACGGTCAGAGGGCGAGGTGGACACACGGACATGCTTAAATTCATTCAGAATTCAATTTTGATCACGAATTATTTTATGGGATCTCTGAAGCTTTACCAACGTATTGACAAAATGAATATACTTCTTATCTTGATGGGTATAAAAAGTTTCGTATAACACGGTTTCGATATAGCACGGTAAAAATTAATTGCTTTAAACGGGGGATGCCTGTCTACGATTTTTACCAATGCCGAATGAAAATTGATTTTACGATAAAATTAGTGTCGAATCGGATATTCAAGGGGAAAATAAAGGAAAGTACATTTTCAAAATGTTGAGAAGAGCCAGTGATGCGCAGTAATGCGTTATCAAAAAGAAGTGAAGGTAAAAATTGTTTTGGAAAGTATTGGAAGTAAAGTTAAAGTGAAGGGTTCTTAAAGAATATCACACTTAAGTAGTCGCAACAAGTATTCAGTCGCGTCAGTTTAAACTTAGATAGAAAATGAAAATAATTTATGGATTATTGTTTTGCCTATCTATTTACTTTCTTCTTCCTATCTGCACTTATTTGCTTTTATATTGATATACATTGACACACCAATGATATGATATTATACATGTATGCGGTTTTTGTCTCGACTAAGCAACTTCATTTGACTCGTCAGCTATTGACTCATATAAACTTACAAAACAATATCGTCGAAAAGGGTAGTCGACAAAGATGTTGATGACGGCACATTCGACGTTGACAGCCATAATCCGGTGCATATTTGTTGTCTATTGTGCAACTGTCACGATCGTTAAAGTCAAGTAGAAATTGGGGATAGAAAACTTCGAACCCATATACCGGCCTTATGGAATTTGAGAATTCGCTTGAAATATGCCACGAATGGAAAGCATTGGGAAGTTTTAATGACTTCAATTTAAGACTGATATGGAAGTCTCCTTTTTTGTTCTAAAGGTATGGCATTAGAATGAGACTAATCGGTTCATTAACACTCACAGTTTTAGCAGAAATGTATTTGAAATTATTGTCCAATATTCTCCCTAAAGCAGAATAAAACGCTTGTTAATTTCTATGTATATAGTTTGTTGAGCTAAATTGTACGTACTTTAATATGAATGCATATGCACGCACGAACATTTGTATATAATCAAGTAAGTACTCGTGCTTCCATTAAACAATTAGCGCTCAGTTTGTTTATTTTTCGTTGTTTTGTTGTCATTTGAATATTCATTAGCGAACTTAACGCATTTATATTTATTAATGAGGTACAACAGATAAGTAGTGCAATTATTACAATAGTGTAGTCATTGCTAATTCTATAGGTATTCCATAGTATGCGCCTATTTTTAATGGGTTAAATGGCCATATTTTTGACAAACGAACTCTTCTAAGCTTTTGCGCAAAGTGTTGTTAGATTTTTGGTTCTCTTTCGATGTTACAGCAGTTTTTTTAGTGTCTGCAGAAATTCAAGAAAAAAAAAAAAATATGTATATGTGACTTTCTGCTTGTACATCAGAGAACAGATTTACTGTAGAACGGACAGCTCAATACATCTACGAAAAAGAAGAGCGCATGGCAAATCCCACATTAGGAGCCAAGAGCTCACACTTGAACTACGTGTAAAAGTGTTCATTCTCGTGGGAGTCATGATCGAAGGTTATCGAGGTGCATAATCCAAAAGATGGCGTTGTACAACCATCTAATGGATTTCAGGCAAATTTATTGGTCTTGTCGAGAAATTGCTTGACATATATAATATGATATGATATGATAAAGGACGCACGATTCCTTTTCTATGCCTTACAACAATTGAATATGTTTAGCAAAACCTAGATAATAGACATATGAGAGCACAATAATAATTGTCGACTTGTCGCATCTTTACTATTTTAAGCATCTTTACTATTTTAATCAGTCAATGCTAGATTAGTCTAGTAATATCTAGTTGGTAGTAGTAGTCTTTTAAGTTACACATACATATAAAATAAAGTCGGAGATAAAAAGAAAAATGCGATTTTTCTAAAATTATAAATTCAAAACAAAAATATATATGTTTCCTAATATTATTATTAAAAAATGTAAAGGGTTAATTGATGTGTTGGAGTTTAAAACCTTGGTTTTTTGCAAAATACGTTAAGAGACTTTAAATGGCGGCGATGTAACGGATTGAAGTAAATGTTGATGATGATGTTTAAGAATATTCCTGGTTATCGAAAGTAGCGTAAGATACCAACACACACATATATAACGTAGCATATAACTACAACTACTAGAATGCGCTTAGGTTATAAGTAAATATTTTTATTGCGAGCGTGGAACATTTGCAAAGTGTCGTCAACAATTTAATCGTATTATCGAAAAAATTCTTTCGTGAAATTTTCCTTTCATTAACTTATCACTTAGTACTAATAAAACCCATATGACAATACAAAGAATTATTACTTTATTAGGTGACTGTAAAAATAAAAGTGAATAAAAGGATTATCACCATTAATAAATAAAATTATTGTTAGCCCATAGGTAGTTGGTAACAAGTCATTCACTATCTTAACTTTCTTCCGACACGATGCGGAGTGATTTTATGAAGTAAAGGAGATACGAAAAACATACATAGTTTTAAAGTTAGCCATGGTATAAACCGTTACATATAAATTTATGTAAACAAGGAAAGTGAGATGTAATGTAAATGAGCTTCAAATGCAAATGCAAATGTTTGCAGTACTAACAGCACTTTAACATAGTTCTGATTTTACATTAACATCGAATCTAATTTCCATTTGTCTTAAAAATTGCAAATTTTTTAAAACCATACGCTTCTCTATAGTATAGTCTTAAAATGCATCGAAACTGCGTTCTACAAAACTTTGAAATAATGTAAAACAAACCAGTGTGTGTGCAGTGTGATATCGAAACCAAGTCATACAATGTAAAATGCTTTGTTAGCCGAAATTTCGTTCCAAATACATAAGGGGACCCCATGAGCTTTTCCCTGCCGCGCTGTGTACACCGCAAAGGCTTATCCCTTGTTCGTTTATGGCATCGATTTGAATCATCACACAACGCTTTCAAGGTACGATTTTTGGGTGACAAAGTACCTTTTAAAATCTTTTCCTAGGCCGTTCAATAAGTATAGCCCAAAGGAGCATTTCCGCTATGTTATGCCTCATTGCTTTAGAAAAGGTGATAGTGTAAAACACAGTGCAGACGAGGTTTGCATCGTTTATACGACTATTAGGACCGTCCAAGGCAAATTTCAATCTGCCAAGGAAGATCTGGAGACAACGTTCGACGCGGACTCACTGACTGACACGCTATTAACAATAACAAATTTCGCCGGAATCATAAACGAGCTGATGGAGGCTAACCCTGGCATAGTTATAGCCTCATACAGGGTAAGCCAGGACCGTCTAGAATGCTTTTTTATTAAAATGGCGGTGAACAAAAGGAAAAGAAACAGGCCGTCAGAAAAAATTATGAAACTATTCGATAGACTAATAAAAAATCAAATATCAGCATATGCGAACGGGTTCGCATTGGAAAAAGATTGTGACCTGATAGAGGAAATGGGTTGAGAAATTGATGCAGAGCCCGAAGAAGAGTTTAGGCTATTCGGGCTCAATGGAGAGATATTCGAGAATCTGCTCACAAGTCAGCTAAGCAACAAAATGGAGAGCTACCTGCGTCTGGTCAAGGGATGCGGTATTGTACGCGACCACTTGGATTGCCACCATTGCCTAAGGTTGGTGTAAGGAATTTAAAGCTAGCAATTGTGAGGCTGAGTTCCACACCAACTGACGGAGACCGACCTTATGAACTGCGTAACGCAGAAACTCTTACAGTTTGATTGGGACGCACGACCTCATTTTTCGTACTCGCAGACCTTTATTACTTGTTTCTCTCGTTAAAAAATTCTTTCCTTGATAAATGCTGCAAATCCGAAAGCGAAATAAAAACGCAACTCCAAGGATAATTTGCAAGTAAGTGTCAACAATTTTGAGAAGAGGGCATAATGAGGCTTCCTTAGAGATAGAAGAATGTAATAGAGTAGAATCGTTCATATATAATACAGTACAGTACAGTAACAACAAATATCGTCTATTGCTTTGGCATCAAAAAATAAAGAAGGAACCTATGGGACAACCTTATATATGCAGTAAAAAAAGCAAGTCAACTCCAAGTTTTTATAATAAAAAAAAAAAGAAAAGAAAAATGCAACTCAACATCATGATGAAATTAAAATATTAAAAATACAACAACAAACAAGTGCAAAAAGTAATAGTTATAGCTATAATAAAATAAATAGAAACAGCTTTTCACCGTCACAAAATTAATTTACATCGTCACTCTCATCAGAGATCACAATTATTCCAAATTTTATTTTATTTTTTTTTCTTAAAGTTGGCTGAAATTCCTCTTCTCCAGTTATCTGATGAAGCTGCACTTACCTGCCTGTTTCGGATCTCAGAACTTCTCTATAAAGGCCTCAAGAACTTTGCAATTCTCTTTTAAACCGTCCTTTTCGCACTTCGGAAGAATCTTTTCCAACGAAAAATTTTTCTAATACGTTAGCTAAAGCTATTTCTTCTTGCATATTAATCAAAGGGTACTGCCAAAAAGAAAATTGCAAAAGAATTTGTGGAATAGATTAAAAGAAGAAGAACTGAAAGGTTATTAAAAGCAGTTTATCAAATGGTGGTAATACGAACTCAGTTGTTATATTTGAAGGACACCATCAGTGCCAAAGCAAATTGACGATAAAAAAGAAATAAAAGCAAAAAGCAATTGAAAAAAATTTCGAGCGTATTCGATTTTTTGAAATCGTGATATATCAAAATCGTATCTTAATAATTGCAAATAACATGCGGCTCTGTAAAGAAATCATGTTTAACAAGTTCCATGTTACACGAAGGACGTCTACATTGATGGCTTATTCGAGCTTTTTAATCCTTCAGTATAGATAACACAAGGAAAAAGTTGGGTTGGTTGAAGTTCTAATACTCATTTCAATAGTCTTCCCCTATTCGCGCCCATTACCGAGAAGTGCGTTTTGATAAGATTTTAGAAACATTAAAAATGGACGCAATCCTGGCTTTATTCAAACTTTGAGGTTGACTTTAAAAAGACAAAACCCAATTTGCGCTGCTAGGGAACATTTGTTTTTAGCAAAGATGTGCTATATATATTCCGATATATAAGTATTCGATTGCAATTAACATTTGAAAAAACCTCACACATAAAAACTTTCACGTACAGAAATACACCGGTATTTTAAAAAATAAAAAGAGAAACAATTACAAAATCCACTGTTATATTAGCTAAGAGCATAAACATTGCGTGCTCTTGTCAAAAATAAAAAAGTTCTTCTAGATAGTTCTCAACTCTCGTTCTCCTTCGTCTCTTCGTCTTTGTAGCAATAGCACTAGTAATAGCGGTGTTACTAGTAGTTGTAGCAATAGTAGCAGTAAATAGTAACTAATAATAGGTGACATAAATCTTTTTGTTTGCCTTAGTAGTTAATCGTAATAAAAAAATGCGATGTATTCATATTTCGATTATTGTGTCTATTTAACGTTTATGTTATTGTCGTGTTGAGGAATTATTTACATTTTCATTTAAACACAAGTGTTGATTGACATCGTCTCTCTTTTATAATTGAGTTCTCTGTTATGAGTTCCGAGTTGAGCGTGTGTCTGTATAATTAAGAGTAAGAGTTAAGAATATTATAAAGAATACCTTGAATCTTTTCGGTTGCTGATGTTGTTATCACTTTTATTTTGTATATCAATTGTGTTGGTTATTCATTTGCACTTGCAGACGCCAACCGCGCCTGCCTCTGTTGTATATTTTCGTTAATTACATATATATTTTGCCTTGATGTGTAGAAAATTTACTTATTTGCGATTTTGATTTTGTAAAGTGTGCAAGCAATGCAAGCAATTCGAAGAAGTAGTCAAGAGTTTAAATAAATAGAAAAAAAAAATTATTTTAATTTGCTTTCAACAACAACAAAAAAAAAAAATAAAAGAGAAATGATTGATAAATTTTTGCATTATTTAGAAAATTAAAAATCTGATAAATTAAACAACAAATCAAGACTTTTTTGTTTGTTTGTTACATTATAAAACAAATGAAATTTTCATCAAGTGTTGTGTGTGTGTGACATCCCAAAAAAAAAAAAAAAAAACTGGAATTATTAAAAATTCATTTTATATAAATTAACAATATTTTAAAACAAAGGAAGTATACGTATATATGGCACCGCGGATAATTACATATTTCCTGGTATGAATACATTTTTATTAATTCGTTTGTTTGAAAACATTAACATTAATTTTGGTTTGCCGTTGCTTTGCTTTAATTTTTGTAAATGTCGTTTGCATATGCTCGTGACGGCAACTAAAGAATTAGCGACAAAAAAGGGTGCAGCTGTTTTTGGCTTTTACCCACACACACTGCCTATTTTGGCTAACCGCCGTTACGTTAAAAATACGTGATTTGATCGTTTATAGGAAACAATGCATAGCAATGTAATGCGAAGAGAAAGATGATTTTTATAGGTGCTTGTAGGTATTTTTCGTTTTTCTAATTGAATTGAATCATGAAATGATGATAAAATATGTTTAGATAGGTTTATAAACAAATATTCCTTTTAAATAATTGTTACATTGTTTTGTATTTACGTATGAGATATAATTCCTAGTCATGCTCGTCGCTCATGCTATATATAAAAGTCACCAAAAACTTAGATAAAACGCTAAAGGCTATTGTTTTGTTTTCAGAGTATTTTATAAATCAGGTTTCAAGATGATTGTGATTCCTTTCGTAGTAAATAAAAAATTAGAAAAAAAATGATCGAGAACCTAAATAAGTCTTAAAAAGACCTACGGACATATATTGACGAATGCGGGAAAAAATGCAGAGCATATTTATAGTCTTTCTTTCTCATAAAGTTTTTTTTTTATTAATTTATTTATATAAGAGCTAATTATACTGAGCGTGTAAGGTTCGCCTGTAGAGATTTTAAATTATTTTATATTTTTATTTATTTAAATTATTTTATTGAGATATCAAGCGACGTTAAATAATGCATGCCTATGATTCATGTGTCAGACGTTTATATACTTTGTGTTTATCTCCTTTAATACGATAATTACCGCATAGGAAAATATGCGTTTTTGGAACTCTTGAACTTAAAAAAAAAATGGTCATAAGCCATTTGAATTTCCTGAATTTTTTTGGCGTCTCTTATTAATATTAAAAGACTTTTAAATATTTTCTTTCTATCTTGTCTAATTTTCGTTGTAGCGATGGGTCGTTTTGAATGAAATAATTTTTGGTGTAATCACTACAGTCCCAAAATGTGAAGATAAGGAGCTGAAATTTACCGTAAACATTCGTTGATCGATTAAGAATATGATTTTAGAGGATAGGCGTGATAGGCTTATATGCGCGCGCACATTACGGATAAAACTCACACAGTCTCGGTTTCATGTCTAGCTTTCGGTCCCGCGAAAGTATTTCCAGAAAGCTCTTATTCAAAGGTTCGTCAGAGCCCTCTTTTGGCATGGTCCAAAAATGTCTTTCATCGTATATGTATATACAGGATAGGCGTGATAGGCTTATATCGATAAAATTCACACAACCTCCGAAAACCGCCAACGTTTTTTTCATAGTTTCGTGTATAGCTTTCGGTCTCGTGAAAATATTTCCGAAAATGTTCGTCAGAGCCTCCTTTTGGCATGGTCCAAAAATGTCTTTCATGGATTTATTAACACTAAACCTACCATGCGCGGTCAAATGACCGTTTTTAAAATTTCGTTTAAAATTTTTCGTATACAACGTTACTGTATCATCATGTAGCTTATTGAGTTTTCCTAAAATATACATACAACCGATTTTTCAATATTTACATTTTTTTTTATTGTGTATTTTCCGCAAACAAATTATACCATGTCTAGTCTACCACGAACGGTCATTTGACCGTCTGAAAAATTTATGTTATTTACGACTATATTCTTCGATAATCGCACTCTTGAAATTGTTTTACGAGTCTACAATGTAATCGTAGGCAGTCCACAATCTAATCAATGTGTCTACATTGTAGACAAATGTGCGGTTAGGATCCATGCATGGCCTTTTCGTTGTTATTGGAACAAAGGACATAGCGTTTTTTGTACGACAGTACGATCTTGCGATACGAACAGAGAGCATCAAAATTTCTGTGTATAATAGAGATTATAATTATATTATAATAATAATTATATATAAAAATTATAAGGTATAAGTGATAGTTTCGACAAAGGCAACAGAGCCAACAATATTTTGTGGTATGATTTACAATTGTTTCTTGGCCCGTTTGATTTATATTTTTATATTTTAGTTTTTACTTTATCATTTGTATATTCATTCCCCAAAATGTCATAACATTCGAGGAATATCAATTTATTAGACAAAATAAATAATATCGACGAGGATTGTTCGGAAGATGATCAAAGAAGTTTACGATATTGATGATGATGCTGCAGAAAATTATTGTGACTCATTTGACGGCGATACGGACGAAGAGAATATTTTGAATATACAAAGAGGACAAAAAGGAAAAAGATTTATAGTTAGTTCCGAAAGTGAAAATGAGGAAGAGATTGAAACTGCTGTGGACGGAACTGTTTGGAAAAAAATAAAAGAAGGTTCGATTTATAATATTTTCAAGGAGGTATCAGGACCGACAGGATACGCTAAACGAAATATTATGAAGGGCGAAGTTAAATCAGCATTTTCTTTGATTGTTGATCATAAAATGATAGAACATGTAAGAGAGTATACGGAATTAGAGGCATTTCGAGTGTTGAAAACGAAATGGAATTTATCTATTGCAAAATTATATGCATTTATTGGGGTCCGTCATTTTTCTCGACAACTATGAGTCCAAATGACTTCGCAGAAATCATGAGATTTATTCGATTTGACAACAAAAATCAACGAAGTCAACGCTTACAAAACGATAAGTTCGCATTGATTTCTGAAGTTTTGTATAAATTTATCGAAAACAGTCAAAACTGTTATAAACCAGGAGCATATCTTGCTATAGATGAACAATTGTTCCCTACAAAAGCACGTTGTAGATTTACTCAATACATGCCCAACAAACCGGACAAACTTGGCATAAAATTCTGGTTAGCTTCCGATGTAAGTAGTAAATATATGTAGTAAACGGCTTTTCATATTTGGGAAAAGATGAAGGGAGAGAAACATCAATCCCACTTGGAGTGTTTGTAACTTTGAAATTAGCAGAACCATATACGGGCCATGGGAGAAATATAACACTTGACAATTTTTTTACAAGTGCGTCACTAGCGAGTAAATTTCTAGCAAAAAGAACGACGCTTGTTGGAACTATCCGAAGAAATAAAAGAGAGCTGTTAAAATTAGCGAGACAAGCAAAGGGTAGTATGGTACGCTTCTCAACAATAGTATACAAATCGAAAGATTTTATTCGTGCAATTTATAAAGCTAAACCCAATAAAAAAGTAACGAGTTTTTATTATAGCATCAGCAAAATATTTTGTTTACTGTCTACTTTACTAAGATAAATATGTTTTTACACATGCGGTCATTTGATCGCTTAACTACTCCACTGGTTATGCAGTTAGTGATAAAATTTAAATTTAGTAAGCAAAGGCACGCTTTCCATAGAAGTGATAGGGGGGATGTAGATGGGAGAGGGGGAAACGCGAACTGAGGCAGTCGAAATTTAGTAACAAGAGGTTTCTTACCAAAGGTATTATTCATCGTGTATTTTCGTCGTAAAGCATTCAAAAGTGGGCTTTGTTGCCATGTAAAGGCATCGTGGAGATGGTTATTAGGTAAAAAAAATCATTCCAGAAAATGGAGCTTATGTTTACGTCAATAGTTCAGTGAGTACTAGGTATTGTCGTTTTTGGTATGAAACCAACCCACAGATTATTCGGAAGACATATTTATGCAAAGATGATTTGGCGTGGCAAGAATGGAAGTCCCACTACCGTGACTGAAGAACATTATACGATCCATGTTAACAGACTTGTAGTTGCCCGAATCGCTCGAAAGTGAGCAATAGAAGATTCTGGCAAAGCCGTACAAGGCCGTACCATAACACGTACAGACCCAGTTATCGAATGGGCTTGAAAGAGTTATGATTTAACAACTTTGTATCAGTTCTTGTGAGATCGATTGAAGACAGAAATAAAGCAGACTTTATTTATGCGTTAAAAATATTTGTTGAAAACATCGTCAGTGAAATGAGTTCAAATTTGGAGCTAAAGCACCTAAAAATTGCATTCATCGAGTTCGGTCTGTAGAAAGACGGTCGCCACCGTGTGCTGGCCATTTGGGTTATGTTTCATTTATAATTATTATAATTGTATGGAACATACTTTTGGGGAAAACATATTTTTTGCTTTTTTCAATTAGTTAATTTTTTGTTTTGTGTGAAAACAAATCTTATCGCTCTTGTTAATAAAATACTATATGACAGTTTACTATGAGAATGGCTTGTGAAATTTCATTTAAAGTCAACTCTTTTTTTTACTTTCTGCTCTTTTTTTATATTTTGTGGTTTTTAGTGCGGCATGCGCCATCCTAACACTGGACTAAGCGAAGACGACTTGAGTCGTCTAACTGGTTCATCATCATCATCATCCGCATCCTGCTGTAGCAAAAATTCCGCGTCATCATCGTCATCATCATCGCCGTCGTCTTCCTCGTCATCATCGCCCGCTACGTCGGGTGCAAATACGCCTGAATGCAATGAGTCACAGCAACAACAAACACTTGACCTACAGGAAAAACAAAACTCATATGAAAAGCATCATCATCCACAACACGGAAATATCACTGATCAAAACGACCAAATTTTAACGGAACAGTTACATAACAACAAGAACTCAGAGTCGAGCACTAACTCAAATATCACCACTAGTACCCAAAATCAACAAGAACAGCAAATACGTTTCAATTCTACATATCTGCCGGAGATCATCAATCCGTTAGAATGGCAAAAATCGCGAAAGCGCAAAGAACGCCTTGATAGTACATCCTCATCCATACAAGATCGCAAATTGCAACGTTCCAACAGTGAGGAATTGCTGCCACCCGCGCAGGACAACAACAACAAATTGTTAATAACAGCGAATAGTGCAGCGAGTGCTCCTTCGGATATTAGCAATAACGCTTTGAAAGCTATTAAAAATGTAGACAACATAAGGCGCGTGTCGTCCGAGGACTTTAAACGTACGCCTTTTGATGTCTATGAACGAGAGCTAAAGGACGACAATGACAGCACTCAGATCCTAACAACTGACGAAAATGACGGTTCTTTGGCCAATCGTCAGATGCTTAGTTGGACGGTGGGCGTACCCATCAGGGATATGTCACGACGTTCACGCTATGAAACTAGCCCAGCGCGTTCTCATAGATTGTCACCAATACGGGTGGCGTACAATAATGGTAACGGCAATGGAAAATACCGTGATAGCGATGATAGCGAATGCGAACATGAGCGTCGACGTAGCACCGAACGGTTCTGTAAGAGCCGAGTTCCGCCGGGTCGCAAGGCTTCTGGGGTGACCAAAAAAAGTTCTAGCGCCTGCAATTCCATCCGATATTTACCTTCAAAGTTAAACGATGAAAATGTTTATAAATACGATTTGTCAACGCTAAAATACGAACGTCGCGGTTTCATTAGCAAGAAAGCCAACAGCATTGAAAAAAATAGTAACAGCAACAGTAACGGCAACACCAACGACCATAACGACAATAATTTAATTGATTTCGGCAAAAAAGCAAAAGCTCTCAATGTACATTTGGGAAGTTCTAATGAAGAGATCGATAATCAGACCAATGTTAACCAACAACAGCAAAAGATATCCACTAAAAATAACAGCCAAAATAGTTTCAATAGTATACCGTTAACCACATCAGCCCAAGAAGCACTGCCATGGGACCGCTCTGTGCCCGAAGATCAGACACCTGTTTTAAGTCGACGTTACGCCACCGTGCAGCTTCAATTAGATGACAGTATCGATACCGCTGCTCTGCTCTCCAAAGTGAAACCGTTTCCACCACAGATGCCGAAACAAGCGATTACTGCTCAATCGTTGTCCATTGCCATTGATGAAGATAACCGATTGGAGTCCCTTAATACATTTCGCACACTAACCTCTCTAGAAAACGTACGTACTCGTGAACTCATGCAAGTTATACCATCTGTTATGTCTTTCCAATCGCCCGAAGAACGCCTTAAGCAAATCAATAAACGGTTAACAGCTTTGAAAAAGAAACTCTCGCAATTGGAGGAGGCCTATGAGAACCGTATGGGCTATCGACCATCGCAGGCAGATCGTTTAAACGATAAATACATGAAAAATATTTTGTCAGAATTGAGTAAACTGCGCAAAGAACGTCATGAGCTGAAAGATGATCCGATGGCAGCTTTGGGCTTAAAATCTCAAAGTAATAGCCAAGAAGCACAACAGAAACTGGAGAAGATGAAAGTAACTCTGAGGGAAATCGAGCAGGTGAGTTGTATAACTAATTAATCTTTTCACCCATCACCCAAGAGGGGAAGGTTTCAAAACGCTACAACACGCAGAAAGAAACTTCAGAGGCCCTTGAAATTCTACACATAATTTGATCAGGATCAAATTCTGAAACTCTCTAGACATTTCTGTCTGTGCGTCTGTTCACGTGTGTGTTATTTGCTGTGGTACACGTAATTTGCCAAAAACATTGGAATTCCTTGCACACAAGTTGCTATGGGAAATGGGCAAAATCAGTAAAAGGACACACCCGCAGTACATTGTTAAATCGAGAATATCTTGGGTTTCTGGACTTTTTATCCCAATCCCTTTCATAGTGGAATCTAGGTTCTTTCGCCTATTTACTTTGTTCTATTCCCATATTGCGAAAAGGATGCCCTTTGCAATTGAGTTTTTTTTTTCATAAGTAGCCAAGAATTTATTACGGCGAAGTCCAATAGATGATTGAATAGGCGGAGATATAGTCTGCGTGTTTTCAGTCTTATAAGATAGCGACTTAGAAAGGAACTATCAAGTCCACTCCTCTCATGTACATATTATACTCTTGCACTATTACCCGTGGACAGATATTGTCTACATCGGGTTGCGAGCCAGTATAAGTAGGCAACAAAGTAATAGCCTTGTTCCGCAACTTTGGTGAAAAGCCAACACCATTATGACGAGCAATTCTTTCTTCATAAGCTTCTCCAGGAATCACCGTCTTTATTAGATCTTTCGTGTCCGCGAGTCTACACTTAAGCAATCTATCCTATTGTGCAGTTCCGACACAATGGATTCCTTGTTTCGTTAAATACTATGCGAAGAGCAAGGACGTGCAAAAGCTATCGAAGAACCCTATATGGCTCCTTATTCTTCGTAGTACTTTGGCTAATCGTTAGAAGACATCATTGGTGATTCCCAAATATGGCTCACTTGCGCTAATTTATTTCTTTTGTCTTCTTGTCCGGAGTACACTTCGAATGCTTATTCCATGAGACTACAAAACAAATAAATAAATGTAACAATAAGTAGCCAAATAAGTGGTACATACTGTAAAGACTACGAAAGATTTCCGTTGCGGAAATGTTGAACTTTCGTTTATTTTCCAAACGTTACTTTGCCGGTTTTGTCCAGATGTTCGGCTGCATCTTCAAAACGTACCCTGACGACATTCGTTTCCAATTTAACAGCCCAGTAATTGCATAATACTTCAATGTGTATTCCAAACGGAATGGTATCGAAGAAAATTCCTACGAACTATTTATTGGGACTCCTTTAACTTACTCGTAAGCTCATTATCACTCAAGCGGTCCCTACAATGTTATGTATAACAAAAGGAAAAATTCCATCATCTATCCCAATTCAATTATAGCCACGAAGTTCGTCTCTACAGTCTAAGGTTGTTTGATTAGATCGTTTGGTTTTTCTGCCTTAAAAGTATACCAACCTCTAAGGCTTCCTGTGTTCACAAGTCTATCGAATAATGTGTTCACAAGATCCAAAAATTATGAAGTATTCAGCATGGAAAGAAGCAGCAGGAAATGCTCTTGTCGTTACCTCGAAGCCTGTGTCTGTCACCATCGACGTGGCCAATCGGCAGATGATATGTCTTCGAATGTGATAACGCATCTGGTTTCCAGTTATCTTACAATCTCTCTCCCCATTTATAAAGCGGTAACTGTGACTCTACGAAGTAAACCGAACTATAAGGGGTAACTCTCTGAATGAATTCCAAACTGTGATATAAAAATATTACCATAGGCAAAGAAACAATCACTTAACCTACGTTCGGGATCAAAACGAACTTGAGACTTTGCTTATCACAACACATTATTTATGCATATATACGTAAAGAAGGGCATAGTTATGCTTTGGCTTAATAGCAATTAATAAATTTAGTTTGTATAACTTATAGTCCGCAAACATAATATGGGTATGTAGGGTTTTTTTTGCTTTATGCCTGACTGTTTATTCTTTTCACGGATTACAAAAGCGTTTGCTCCGACCATAAAGACTCCTATCCGAATAAGGAAGAAATTTTCTTGAAAAATTAATTTAATTGAAAAGCAATGTTAGTAAATTTACCGTAACTTTTGAACGGAACGAGAAATGCGAAGAGGACCTAATTAATGTTTTGTGCTGTTCAGTGTACATCATAATAATTGTGTGAAGATTCGTATGGCTTCATATGGCTTATTCGATAACTGTTAAATAATTTAAATGCGTGTACGTGTGTGTTAATTATTGTCGTTACCCATCCGCGAAGGATGAGTGGTGTATTAATTTTTTCAAAACCTTCGCAAAGCATAGAAGGAAGCCATGGAGACCACAGGAAGTATACACGTTCTTGGTCAGCATCAAATTCTGAATCGGTTTAAGCATGTTTGTCCATCTGTCCATCTGTGTAATGGCTGTTGTAAAAATGAAGCTATCGATCTTAAATTTGCTAGAAACATTCGAAGTTTTTGCACGTTGGTTGGCATTGAAAATAAGCTAAATTGGTCGAAGGACACGCGCACAACACTGAGCGCAACTGAGAACACCTCTGTTTCCCAAAAGGGACAAGAAATAAGTTTTTCACTCACTATTCATAAATGACAGCAGATAAATCTACAAAAATTTGAATGTATACTCTATAGGCGATGTTGCAGCATGTGTACAAAAATGGAAAAAAATTGATCACGCCCAGCCAATATTATAGTGCATCAAAGTTTTATTTTTTTTTGGGTTTTAATACCTTTATAAGGCGGAAAAGCAAGCATCAAGCACCCCAGAAAGTAAATAAATTCATGGCCACTAGTTCTGTCTGTCCATCCGTATGTCTGCTCAACAGTGTGGTATTTGTATCTTCTCGCGTTAGCGAAAGTGAAGGCATCGTTTAAAAATTTGCAAAAGGATTTGGAAGCGACTTCAAATTTTCTAAGGATCCGCCTACAACACTCACACGCTTGTGCGACAAAAACTTCTATTTTGAAAATAGAAAAAAATCAGCCGCGCCCACTCTAAGTATGAAAATTTAGTTATTTTACTTTGTTTGTCTTTCTTTAGCATACCGGTCTGTGATGGGTGGTACAAAAGATTCGGTCACGACCGAATATAATTTTCTTACTTGTTATTATTTGCGTTAATTCACAAATTGCTTATTGGTTTTTTTTTTTGACTTTTTGCTGACCACTGCAAGTTTTCCGTCAAATGGTGACAGTGTGATAGCATTCAGGAAATGCAAACTTTACAGGCAATTATTTTTTTATTTGCCGTGGTGATGGTAAGTTCTCGTTGCATTTGATGTCACGTGTTGTCTTAAGTGCTTTTTGTGCTTAAGTCCTTTTTGCCAAATAGGATTCCATTCCGTTCCCAAAATTATATAAAGCGTGATGCTGGCAATCGGCTGGATTTCTCTGTTTTCAAATACACTTCACTTGATTGCCGACGTAACCCATGCTAGTGGTGCGGCTTTTAAGACTTTGAAAGCGCTCTTATCCAAAAATCACTATTGGCTGCTCTCCTCTTAAATGAAAGCGTGGAACACAAAGAAAATATTTATGTTAAGCATAATTTTAAATTTAAACTAAAAGATAGAGTCAGGATTAGGAATTGCTCCAAGTGTATAACAAAACCCTTCAAAATATACAATAATTAAAAAATCGAAACCTTTTCCTCTCCTGTTATTAAATTAAATTAAACAAAGTGCAACAATTTTGTTTATTTGATATACGAATGAAATTAAAATACAATATTTTTTTGCAGACTCTTAACGCGAAACGTGATACCGCTCATCGTTCTGAATTATTAGACGATTTAACTCCAAATCAGTTAGTGCAAGAGAAAGCTGCTGTTCAACATTGTTTATTACATTTTGAATCATTATATGGTCGCCCATCAACCAAAGAGGAAAGAGATATAGCTCGACCGCTTTACGATCGCTATCGTCAATTGAAACGTTTTGTATCGCGCAGTTTATTATCTACTGGTACGGCTGCCTCTGGCGCTCCTGATTTACCCACTATTCTCGAGCATGAAGCGATGGTCTTCGAATCCACCACATTGCAATATTCTTCCAATAATAGTACTGAAACGACAAATTCACCAAGCGACCCGGTACCACCGCCCACAGCCAGTTCAGATGATTCCAGCGCCACGAACACTGTATCGCAACAGCAGCAGCAACAACAACAACAGCAACAGCAACACGAGGCATCTGAGAATATCAGCGCTTTGACTATTGAACAATTATGGGAACATTTAGAGAAGACGCGCGAGGAAAAGAAATTATTAAAGCGTACTATACGGGAATACGAGACCATTTTCGAAGAGCAAATGGGACGTAAAATGTTAAAAAATGACCGCAAAACAATTGAAGACACGTACATTCAGTATAAAGAGAAAAAGGCTAAGACACGTTTGTTGCAGGCTTTGATTAAAAAACAAATTTCACGTTAAACGGTTGTTGTTTCTGCGGTGCATGAGAGGAGAAAACGATGGAAAGCTTAAAGCTTTAAAGCTTTTTTCTTAAAATAAAATTGAATTAGTCAGGTACGAAACATTGTTGGTCGGTTTTGTAAAGCTTTTGAACGAAACTATTTTAGATGCGAAATGAGATAATGTTCCGTAGAGGAGAGGAGAGCTTTTTTTGTAGGATTTTAAACGAAGTACGAAATTGAAAAATGAAAAATTACCGTAAAAGCTTTGCTATCGGCAGAAAATGCTATGGAGAAGATTTTGTTTATTTTCATCCCTTTTTTTTATTTGAATTCACCCGTCAAGCATGATAATAAAATAGAAAGCGTTAATTATCGTTTATAATAATTTGTAAAAGAATTTTTTGAAAAACGTGTGCAAGCCAGCAGCAACTTATATTTAGGAGGCACCAGAAAAATGAATTCCAAACAAGTCGTTGGTTTCAATAATTACATCGGAGAAAAGCTAGAGTGCCTAAAATTATTTTTTTTTGTTTTTTTTTTTTAATTTCCAATTATTTGAATAAATTTTCTTTTTTGGTTTCTAGAAAGTTAAATGGGCAAAAAAAAATAAATAAATAAATAAATAAATATATTTTAACTCGTCGAAGACGTTTCTCATAATAAAATAATAAATTTAATAATAAATGGATTTCTTTTTTTTATGATAAGTTTTTGTGGGAGAAAAATTGTTATTTATTATCTATAAATATTTTAATTAATAATAAAAATTATGTATGTATGCGTTATTCAGCTGAGATCCTGAGAATGATTATAATAAAATTTTATAAACGAATACAATTTTTGATATAGAAATACATTTTTTTTGCTAGTGAAAAATATCCCAAAAAGAATACGAAAACAAACAAACGAACATAACAATTTTTTGATATTCTCTTTATTTTTTTTATCTGAAATATTTTATTCAGTCAGATAGTTGTATAATTGAACTGAATTAATTATACTATATTAAATGAAAATATATCCAATTAAACTAACAAAAAAAAAAAAAGAAAAAGAAGATATATATTTATTAGTGATGAAGAAATA
>CCAG010021386.1:0-36627 GCA_001077435.1 Glossina morsitans morsitans
ACAAAGCGTCCAATATGTTGCATTTCACTTTCTTAGATATAACACTTTCATTGAACAAAAGTAAATCCTTGGACTTTAGTCCATAAGATTTTGTACATACATGGCTTAGGGATTAGCCTTGATTAAGAAAACCCAAAAGAAGTTTTACTTCGTTTAAAATGAAGTTCTTAAATGCTATCCTTAGTTGTCATACAATATCTGAGAGCACAGCAGAGTGAAGAAACAGATTTCTACACATCTTTGTTAAGTTTTTGTGTAAACAAAAGATTATTCTTTACCAATTTGTACAAGTCTTCTGAGAAATGCATTAACTTCACACGGAGATTATAATAAACAAAAACAAGTAAAAACACTATAACAGAACGCGGCCCACCATGAAACCACCAACACGTTTATTACAGTCATTCAAATAACGACTTTTCAAAATAAGATCTTATATGGAGAGTGGCCGGAAAGGAAGACCGATCCGAACTATTCTCTATAGCATTCGTCCTTGGGCCAAAAATTGTCGATGTTCCATATTTCATTGAAATCTATAAAAAATTACGACCAGTAGTCAAATTAAAAGAAAAGACAGACGGACGGATGGATGGCTAGAGAGATAAGCTTAAATCGATCCAGGAAATGATTCTGTATTATTTAAATAATAGAAGATGGGTCTACTTCAAGGACACCTGGATGTTGCATACATACAAACTAACTTTATATCGCCCTTATATAACATACAAGTGATATAGGGTGTAAAAAAGTAAGTAAGGATATAGTTTAAAGCTCGAGAGATTAAGAGAAACGAGAAACTTGCTGTGAATTTTCTCAGAGATGCTTTTTCTAGAATTTTAAAGAGGATGAGAAGAAAAATTCAAGAATACGTTTGCTCATCTAAATAAAATTACATCAAACGGTCAGGGCTATATCGATTCCGATATTCATGCAAATCGAAGGTGTATATAATTTAGGGCATAACTCAATGCCTTATGAACCCAATATAATTCAGTTAACGAACAAACTAAGAAGTGAATAAAAAATATTCAAGATGTTAAACAACTGAAAACACTACAGTTGGACGCGGTCTCAGCATTAAATCCCCTACACCACTTTGCTTAAAATAGTTATTCATGTATTGACCTTTCAAAATAAGACTTGACATGAGGAGGAGTCGAAAGAGTGATCCGATCCAAATCACTTTCATTAGGGTGCGTCTTTGGGCCAAGACATGCTGGTGTACCACATGAAAGGATTAAAACTGGTTGTGTGGATTCGCTCTTTGGCGACCTACAGGTTCTTACAGGAGAATTTACTCTTTTTACCTATACTTCCATTTTCCACCGAGCTTACCCATACAATTGAGTTGAAGTACGATCGTTTTCTTATTCAGTTATACCAACATTCACTTCATTTGATTTTATGCAATAGCTTATATAACATACATACATACGCACATATCCTTTATGAATTCTTGGGTCTTTATGTTCACAAAACTATTCTTTATTCGGAAGTTAATCTTTGTTATGTTGCGGCACATCTCCTGCAGGGATTCCTTGGCCCCTCATTGAATTGCGACTTATTTGATCAATCAATCAATCACTTCATTATTTACTACAGAGAGACTTTCCACTCTCTTATCTTTTTGGAGTCCTTTGCCGTTCGGACATCCGAATTACAAGCAGACGAACCTAGTACGACAAGCAACTCATGCGCTTCTTTTGAATGATCTTTATTTCTTGCAGATCGAAAGCCAACTCACATTTTATCAGATCGGCTTCGCCAATCCGTAATACTCTGGTTCGAACTTCAATGCATAACTGGAATCAGGTTAACCCCGTCAGACTATCTGGTCCATTATGTGGCAAATTCTGTTATTCGTTGGCGGTTTTGTATCAATCTTAGAATACCTTAAACTTCGCTAAAATACGTAAAATACGTTTAAAACTACTATCTACTACCTGTCTGTCTGTCTGCCTGTCTGTCTTGTTGTCTTACATTCAACTTGCAAGTGATAGTTTTTGAAATATTTTGATGATTTGCGTGGAGCCCAAAATCGTTACCTTAATATAAGAAAGCATCACAGTCAGAACGACAGACAGACAGACGGATAGACAGATTTAAAGCTCGGAACCATTTTTGAGCGGAATAAGAAAAGGAGGGAAAAGAAAATTTCAAAACCTTCCGGGTGTGCATACATTCGCACAAATCTGATGCACCCTTACACCAAAAGCGATGTAGGGCACAAAAATTAACATTTCAAGACTTACAAAGTTTTATCATTAATTGAATATTGTGAACATTGCTTTAAAGAGCTTCTTCACGTAATTTTTTTCCATAGCCTTCAGCAATTGCTTTTCATAAATCAATTAAAAACAAATTCGAAAACATTAGTTTTTTCAAACATTCATTCTTCTACCGTTGTTACGAAAATATAAAAGAAAAAAAAGAAAATAATATAAGAAAGAAACCTTCAAACCATATGTGGTGCTTTTAACTAATTTCTTCATTTTAACTTTTCCGTGAAACTTTTCATTTTATAGCAAACTTCTTGCAAACATATAAAATGTTTATGTTTCAATCGTGAACATGAAAGAGACAACTTTTGCTTTAGATGAAAACTAAAAATGTTTTTGAAGAAAAGTTTGTAAATGGCATCATCTTCATAGTCTTCAATTTACGAGAGTATGTTCAATCAATTAATTCATTAGATGCTGAGATGCTTTAAAGATAAATGCACTCATAACCGGAGTGAGTGTTCACAGCGTAATGTAATAAGCAAAATGTAACGTTGGAAAGCTACGTTCTTAGACCTTGTGCTACTTGCGGTGCAGGGTAAATAAAGTTTATATGGACGTACGTAACGCCCACAAGGGCTTGAGATGGACCCACGTTTTATTATGTCGATCCTTCCGAAGCATGATGAATCTGAATATTCTGAATCGATCCAAGCTTGTCTGTTTCTCTGTCTGTCTGATGTTTGTCAATGTATTTTAGTGTTTAATCTACATGTCGCTGTTATTCATATATTTTAATGAAATTTAGTACACTGATGTGTCTTGACCCAACGACTGACGATGTTGAAAACGGTTCGAATTGGTCCATCTTATTTTCAAAAGTCATTTTAGTGGAAAAAATTGCAATATTCAAAATTTTTCACCAATAATCCACAGAGTAATAGTGCTTTGACAGTCTAAAGTGGTATGAAAAATGTTGTTCGGTTGAGGCGATCTTTTGAACCCCCTCTCAACTAATCTTTGCTACGAAAACTGCATCTTTACAAGATAAATTTTCAATATTTCCTCGTCGAAATTAGTTCCTAACAGTAAAATGACATAAACATCAATCTTACCGAATTAGGCCCGCATAGGCCTATCTTTTGGATACCAACGCATATAAGTATTCTCAGAACGTAAACCCTTATATGCCACAAAAGTCTAATTGCTAATATTTCACGATGAAAATTTGTTCATTAGAATAATTTGATATAAAAAGTTAGTGGGGCGAATTTAAAGCGCATGCGTCTATTTCTTGGAACACGCTCCATGTAAGATTTTTCAGGAACAGTAACCCCTTCCGAAAAAGCTTTATTTTTTATTGCTTTGTAACGAAAATTGGTCTGTAGTAGCTATTTAGCACAAAAACTATCGATAGGGCAATTGGATCGCATAGGTCTAGTTTTTAAATCCTAACATTTACAAGAGTTGTCATAAAAAACAAACCTTTATAGGTAGAGAAAGTGTAGTTTCTAGTTTTTTGTGAAGGAAACTAAAAAATAATAGAATGTTTAGGAGGGAAATTAAGTTTGCTAAACTTGGCTGCGCTATGTATGTTTTGGGCATTTTCCAATATGGGGGCTTTCATGAAAAGTATGCGTTTGCATGAAAATAATGTGGAACTTTCGATGTGTTATTACCAAAACGAGCGAATAACTGTACTACGCGATTTGTTGTAGGGTATTTAATGTTCGGCTTTGCTTGACTATTCTGTGCTTACTTGTTTGCTTCTATGATTGGCCAGTCAAAGAATATCGTCTTTTCGCGTTGCGTAGTGATGGCCAGGAAAGAGTGCGGAAGGAGATACGAGAGTGGACCCGGCCCGGTAAGTATATGCTTGATGGGTAAGTTTAAGCTTTCACCGACCTAACATTCAGTACAACTACGATCGCTCACTAAACGTACCTCTTCCACTGGGAATTAAACCCAACTGCACCGACTTGATAGTCGCATACCTTAACATATTGTTTAAGGAGCACTTAAAGGAATAAAGAGTGCGGTTTGAGAACCTTTCAGTACAACGCTTGCCGACACACATAGAAAGCATTGTCTTCGAGTATTTTCAAAACTGGTTTCCAATGCTGTAATCCGAAAACTTAAAAAGACACTGGAAGCTAGCAAATAACGCTTTGAAGTAGATCTTTCTATGGATCCATATGTCATTAAAGAAGAAGCATTACGTTTTTTTTCTTTATAGTCTTTCTTAAAAACTTTATTTCTTATCAATTCTCCAAGTTCCTTGTTTCGTTTTCGATTTCTTGCAAGTCCTTCCAAACATGTCTTTAGGAGCTCTATAAATAGCTTTATTGATCGGGTAAAATTAACGTTTAAGCTTGAATGGTAGTCTAAAGACAAAAAAGGCAAAGAATTTTGATGAATATAAGGAACGTTCCAAGTCCTTGTATTTAGACTTTGCAGAATCACTTCTGCGAAATGACGCTGTGTCTTGATGGAAAATTACTTTTTCTTTTAATCTACATCGATTATAAAATCAAAAAGTCCAAAGGCACTACCTCCTCTGACAGTGTTCAACATTTCGGACCGAACTTTGTCCAAAAGACTTTTATTTGTTCAGAATTGTTCAAAATTATTGGAAAGTTTCCAGACATTCCTGTCCTAAAACATCATAAGAGGTAAGTATCAGATGATTCGGTTCGACTCGTATTCAATTTCTAATGCGCTTTCTGTGCTCATTTCGAGGGAAAAAAGTTCTCCTCGAAAACTTAAATAAGTATGCGTAGTATAAACTTGAGTATGTTTGTAGAACAAATTTTTTTGTGTCGCATCTATTTTTAAGTAAAAAGTTGAAGAAACAGAAAAACCACTTTTACAACCAATGACAGCAATTGCAAATATGTGAAACATGCATAAAACATGCAAATGCTTAACTTTTCTTTACATACCCATCACAGAAGGCTAGAAGGCTAGAAGGATATTATCATGTTGTAAAAATGCTTGCAACAGAAGCAAGTCCCAAACAAAATGTATATATTCTTTACCAGCATTAAATTTTAAACCGATTTAAGTATATCCGTCTGTCTGTATGTCTGTCTATATGTCTGTCAGTACGTTTGTCTATATAATTTCTACAAGTCGCTGCTATCGACTTTAAATTAGCACAAACATTGGAAATTCCTGCACGCAGGTTGGCATTGAAAGCGAGACATGTTGGTCGAAGGGCACACCTACAGTATTACATAAACTGAGAATAACTCTGGTTTTTCACTGGGAAAAAAATTGGTTTTTTATTCGCTACTCACAAAACTACGATAGATAAACCTATAAAAATTTGAAGGCATATTTTATTGAAGCAATTGGGCATGACTATCCAATATTACAACTATATATAATTATATATAAAATTTAATTTTTTTTTTATTACCTTTATGACGTGTGAGAAGCCAGCTGCAGAAACTCCTCAAAGCATGTAAATACTTAGCTGATTTTAAATTCGGAGGCATCCCCCAGGCATGTCTGCCTGCTCTACTGTCCATATGTCCGTCTGTCAAATCGTGTAGTATCCGTGGTAAGCATTCTTCTGTCCGCAAAAATGAAGATAAATTTACGCAAAAATATGAAATTTTGCTAATGATCCGAACAAGTCAAAAGATATGCGTATAACATCCACACGTCTGTACAACCAACAATGTGCACACCTTTGCTTTCCATCATTTTTGCTTGTTACTCATAAAGTACAATACATACACCATACAAATTTCCATTTTCTTTTTAAAAAAATAGAAAAAATGAGTTACGCCCGGAAGTACGAAAATTTTGTTTTTTCCCTAACACATTTTAAGAAAAACGGCAATAACGGATATAAATTCGGTCGCGGCCTAAAATAATTTTCTTACTTATTTTCTTTTTTCAAACAAGAGCAACAACACAGATTTCTAGGTTCGAATTTTATGATTCAGCAAGGCTAGCTACTGAAGGGTCTATAGTTCTTCGTCTAGTATAGTTCTTGATACATTTTTACTATAAAAGAATGAAAAAAAATTATATCTCATCTTGTTATACAGAAGCTTACATTACGTGAGAGCAATGTAAGCTTTTTTATAGTAGGAAGGATCTGAAAAATATACCTATGTGGTTCGAAGTGAACACAGTACATTTATAAGTCATAGCCAAATTTCCGATCAATTTGCACCATGACATGTACCTTGTTACCACTTGAAATCTCGTTTTCCTTAAGAACTTTTACTTGATTCACGTTTTGAGAAATATTCTCACTCTATGCAAATTTTCCACGAACCTTTAAGTATGCTGTAATACTATTTTTCACTTACATTTGTCGAGAAAAATTTGGGAATGAGAAATACTTTCTATGTAACAACTTTTTAAAAATATGTCAATAGACGTAGGCAAAAGCATGTCGGTACAGTGAATTCGATTAGAACATATCGAAAATGAGATAAGGCAGATGAATTGGCATTAGATAGACAGACAGACAAACATTTATTCAGAAAATGATTCTAATTGCATGGATATATGGCAAGTTTTTATGAGTCTTGTATAAAAAAAAAAATTTAGAAATTCAGAAAAATTTCATTCTCACTTATCAGAAACGGTGTAGAGTACTTGCACCAAAGTCGACATCTTCGCTATGGGTGGTACGATTGTCAAGTGTTGCCAGAAAAAGACGACTTCAGAAGTGTACGTCCACTACACGTGACGTGCGCCATATTTTTCTTCAATTTCGCATGTCATGCTTGCAGATTTGATAATCATACATTTTTCAATCAAGAAGCTTACAGCTAAAAGTTATAAGAGTTTACAAGTCCCTGCCTAGGCAGTCACAATAGTTTAGATGCTCTTATCTCTCTTGCAAACGTAAACTTTTAATATTCGTCGCGAATAATAAGATTAGGTAGTTGCTTAATATTGCAACGAAAGTGTGGGTGTGGGGTTGTAATTCATGATAATGGATGGCCTTAATGGCTTGAATAAATCAAAAAATTTAAAACTTTTTTAATCCCTACAACTATTTGATACAATCACGAATACAATGTCAATGGGAAAGAAATTTCGTAAATAAGTTTATAAAAGATTTCTTTAATATAAAGTTAAAAATTCTCGTTATTTTTTGATCACATCATAAATTTCGTAAATAAGTTTATAAAAGATTTCTTTAATATAAAGTTAAACGGTCCCGTCATTTTTTGATCACCTCGTACGTTTTATAAGAATTGCCTTTTTCGAGCGAAATATTTCCCGATTAGACGGGTAGCGATAGGATTAGCTTGTCAACGTGCTGTTATTTCCTCCTTATGGCCGCAAAATATTTCAAACATCTTCAAGTTTACGAATATATTTGAGTTTGCAATGTCAACTGCATGTTATCACTACTTATTACCCATGCCGAATATAATCGTCAAAACGCAAAATATTTTACTTTTCTCATGACGAGTATACCCGTCAAAAGCAGTTAACTGCTCAAGAGACTATTTGTATTTTTCAAACTGATTTGAGCGCTTGTCTCAAGACGATAAGAACACCGAACAAAAGACTCTTAAATATCTTTTCCCCGGGCAGATAAACTTAATATACCGCGTAACTAAAATAAATTTTTCTTATTGACGTAGACGTGCTGAGCATTTATTTGTTATCAAAAACGTGCTGAGCATTCACCTGTGTGTTTGTCAATAGAATAAAAGAAAGGGAAAGAGAACATTGAATATTGTCTAAAAAAAAAACAGCAAAAAAAAAGACCAAAAAGTTATGCTGAACGAAATGTGTTTCACCATATTGCAAAACGAATTTCTTTTTTATAACGAAACAAAAAAAAAATAAGAAGAAGAAGAATTGTAAATGAAAACAACATCGAAACTAAAGCTAACTTAACTTTTCTATGGTTTAGTGTTGTTGACCAACACGTCGTATAAGTGTTAGAATTTCAATGTAAGTCTCTGTGTGTGTGAGTGTGTGTGTGGATTTAGTTTACTTTTGATGCTATTGCTGTAGTTGTTGTTCGGTTGTTCGATTCGGTTTTGCGGCCAAAACGTGAGCATTTTTTGTTTTGGGTTTACATTGTTTGTTTTTCTCATTCCATTGTTGTTGTTGTTGTTGTTGTTGTTGTTGTTTTAATGATTATTTACACGTTATTCGCAAATATTGTTGCCCTCACCAGTTTTATTCCATTTTCAATCTTCTCTCATGTTCGACAGCGATGCTGACTGACGGCATGCATTGAAAGGATTTTAACTTCAATTATTTTAGGATATTTTTCTGAAATTAATTGGCAAATATTTTTGGAGAAAGTGTTTGCTATTTAGGTTCGTTCATACAAGTTTATTGGAAAAGTTTGATTTTTGAATTGCAATTTTTCAAACTTACTTTCACTTACTTTCTTTGTTATTATTTTCTGGTATGTGCATGCCTTGACCTCTTTTACTCTAAGCAAATTTAAAATTCTAATGGCATATGTTCACTTCAAGTGTCTCGTTACAAGAACATTGGCAAATTTACAGGCAAATTAAAAAATTTTTCTTCTCATGACAATATTTGCACGTAAGTATGCTGAAACTTATGGATGGTTATGATAATAGTGATTGGGGTTTTTGAGTTTCATCACCTAATATTCACAAGAAAATTTGTTGCAACACGAAGTGAAATTCGAAATAATTATAAAGAATCAGACAATTAAAGTACACCCACTTCTCGTTTTGCACGATAGATACGTTCGCAAAAAAGTCGTATAAAAAAATTCGTGCAAAAAAAATCGTGCAAAAAAATTCGTGCAAAAAAATTCGTGCAAAAAAAGATATTGGCTAAAATAGTAGACAGGTTCCAGATCTAATAGTACACAATAGTAAACAATTCTTGTTAGATATCACTTACGCATTTTAATTCATTAAATATATTATAAAAAATTAATAATATTTGAAAAAACCCAAATAACTGGCATGAAAAATACGTTACGTCTTTACTCTATATATAATTCGAGGAATTGCACTCATATACGCATATAATCGACGTAATCTAACTGAATTTTGAAAAATATATATTGCGAAGTTGCGATGCATACTTGGGAGTTCATAAAAAGCTTTCATAGAATATTGAAAATCGTGTTAACATGAAACAATTCGTGTAAAAAGCTCGTGTTGAAACAAAGTTCGTGTAAAAAGAGTGTTAGGTGTGCTTAGTATATGAGACTTGGCATGAGACTTTTGGAAGCACTGTTTTTCACACGTATAGACTCGTTTTCCTTATCTTATGTGCAGAATGTAGTGCGCAATGTCTCTTAACGTGCTTCTTGGCCTTATGGCTGAAAATTTTTACCACTACATTTTGCGTAATAGACCCTAGCAATCGTTCTTGTGAATCAGATCGGGCTATTGACTTTATTGGGAGAAATTGTTACAATACATATTAGTCGAAAGACCGATTTGGGTTTGGCAGCGATCCGCTCATCGGTCTATTTTTTCACTTCTTCAGCATTTCGAAACAGCGTGCCGATCAAGCCATGCTGCTTGTATCTGAACAAGTGATAATCAGAAGGCACTGGGTTTGATGAGTACGTCATGTGCGGCAGAACTTTTCATTCGAGCTGCAACAGTGTATCCTTGAAAACTCTTGCCACGTATAGCCGAGTCTTGTTCTGTAAGAGGACGATTTTGTGTGTGTTAACCCGTATTGCTGGTCTTTTCTGCAACAATACATCGTTAAAGTTTACTCATTTGACGTCGGTGGACATCTGCAGTAACAGTTTCATTCGATTTCAGCAGCACGTAATGCGCTATACTTTGCGGATCGCACCATATGCACAGCAAAATTTTATGGCCACGAATATTCCGCTTCGATACAGATGCGGATGGCTCAGTTGGACTAACACAAGACTTGTTGCGCTTAAAATTGGCGTAATAGATTTACTTTTCGTTGGCAGTCGTAATATGCCGCAGAGAGCAATGACACCTGGATGTTGAAACGGCTCGGAATCAGTCAATTCCAGTATTCATTTTTGCGACCAAGGGAACGTTTAGCACAGACTTTACCTTGGCGGACAGACGTATACGTTTAAATAAATTCCATGTTTGACAAGAATATGTATATATTTAATTGGGTCACTGAAGATTTCCCACGAGGCGTTGCAAACGTTTTCACAATTTCACTAAACTCTCATCCTGGGGAAGAGTGTAAAAAATATTTTCTTTTATTCACAATTTTTTCCGCTCTCTACGCTAACAAGGACAAGCAATTGCATTGTTATGATAATTTCGCTGAGTAGAATTCTGTTTAGCTATTTTTCATAGCAGACTAACCGCAAAAATTTTTTTTGTCTCTTTGCCTAGCACTTTTTTTTGATAAACCCTACACTAAAAGTGGTACACGAGTGTATTAAGTTAGTGTGAATGTATGCAACAGCCAGAGGGACTTGTGATAGACCTGTGTTTAATTGTACCAATCGATTCGGAATCAATTTCTGATTTTATTTAATCGTGTCTATTCGTTTCCCTACCTGTCTGTTACGTCTGATTTATTTTCTTCTTTTTAACCTACAGCTCGCAATTATTAAGTATATTTTGGAGAAATGTTATACACTAACGTGTTTCGATCCAAGAACGAACGCTATAGAAAACGGGTCCGATCGGTCCATCTTTTCGACTACTCGCCATATAACGCCTTGCAATTTTAAAATTTTTCGACGAAATTCTCTGTGTAACAGCACCTCGTCATCCTGAATTGATATGAAACACTGGGTTCGGCTGTGGCAAAGTTTTGAACACCCTCTCATATAACCGGTACTACTAATGTTTAATTTTCAATATTTTATGTTGAAAATTGACTCATAATAGTTAATTGACAAAGAAATCTTCGTTGCCGATCTTGGACCCCGTATGTCTATTTTTTTGATATCAACGCATTTAAGGATTTGCAAGAAATGTAAATCCTTACACCTCAAAAAAGACCAGCTGTTAATGGTTTGTGATGAAAATTTGTCCATGACAGAAATTTGACATGGATCTATTTCTTGGACAACACTCCATATACGATTTGTCATGAACAGCAAGCCCTTCAGAAAAATGTTTAATTCTAAATATTTTATGATGAAAATTGATTTATAGTAATAATGTTGTGCAAAAATTAATGGTAAGTTATATGGATCACATAGATCTATTTTTTAGACTCTAACACATACAGGGGTTATCATGAAAAACAAGTACTTGCTCGGAGGAAAAGTCTATTTTCTAGTTTTTTTTTTGGGGCGAAAACTAAAAAATAATAAAATTTTTATGAAGTAAATTAAGTTTGAAAAAATTTGGATCGCATCCTATAATGTTTTGGGCATGCTCCAATATACTTGCATATTTCAGGAAAATAATGTTCAATTTTTGACGTGTTATTACAAAAACGATTGAATAACTGAACAAGGTGAAGTTGTGTAGGGTCGTAATCGTCGACCTAGCGTGACTTACGTGTTCTTACATGTTGTTATTTTCGCATTTAGTGGATGCCATTGAAATTTAGAAAAAAAAACGTTCATTATATTTGCATTACAAAGACAAAAGAGCAACTTTGATAGATCGGAACATTTCATGCTTCGTTTGCTTTGTGCAAATATTTCTATTGTTGTGTAACACGCAAGCGGCGATTATGCGCCAGAGTAGCCGAGAAGGTAAGAACCTCGACTAACAAGTCAGTGTTCGGGAGTTCACATCTCGATGCGCTGCAATGTACTTTGGTGACTGGTTTTTCTCTTAGAAGCCTAAGAGGTCTAATCGGAAGGGGCTCCCTTTTCTATTGAAAAGGAGTATTTCTTCTGCCATTTGGTTCTCTTTAATGGAAGTCATCAAATTGAAAGATGGCCAGCGATATTAAAGAGGGCTGGGGCACAGTTAGGTGTATGCTGTGCGATGACAACCTTGAAAGCATTATTTCCGTGAGAAAGGATAGTAATTGGATTGGCCTACCGAGACGCGTGAATAGTCCAAAGACAAGAGCGGCTGCGACCGCGCACAGTCTGAGAGCACCCAAAGCTATATAGCTTGGCGCAAGTGCTAGATTGAACGATAAACCAGGAAGTTAAAAGGTGTCTACGGGAGTCAGGTTGCCCAAAAGTAGGATTGCTCTTGGCAGGAAGATGCAAACTACCCATCTGTCATCAATCGACTGAATTCGATTGATAATGGTTGTACGCAACCCGCCTGATTAAGGCTTCACGCCAGGTACGGACGGTAAACCCCTGCAGAGATCTGTACTTTGGTCGTAGCTATAGTGAGTATTCAGTCGGTAAAGGCTTTACACTTAACCATTACGCACACGGATCCACTTGGCAGCCTCCACTTTCCTACATCCCGCTTCCCTCTCTTCAATTCTTCTCGTTCTCTCTGACTGGGCGATTTTTTTACACAAACACAGGACTTCCCCTGAGTAATTGGTCCAATAAAAAAAAAAAAAAAATTTAATTTTTTAAAATTTCTATTGAGGTTAATTAATAAAATTTTATAATAATTTTTTTCTTACAGTATTTTGATTGCAATAATTATCTGCCCCAAGGAATTACCCGTTTATTAGATTGGATTAAAGCATAAAGGCCGAGTAATATGAGCTGATTAAAAATGAAGTAAAACATTTAAAACATTTTATCAGCTTTGAATATAAAATTACCTTCCATTTTTTTTTTTTCAAATGAATTAATTTCAGTTTAATTCGTTTCTAAGCTGATTATAATAATTTCTGGTAAATGCATTCAACAAACAATAAACAAATATCACCCATAAGCCATCATTAAATCCCACGCATTGTTCGTAATGATTTCATTATTGAGGTCATCGCTGTGCGCAGAGAAAAACAAACCACTTTTTTATTCGATTATTGTTTATTATTTACTATAATTCCCAGAGAAGATAAGTGGTTTTTATTTTTTTTTATTTTTGTTATTAAATCCTACAACAAATGCATTGCGTGCGCATTATTAAGTCGAGTCATAAATAACTTCCGATGTCGTTAGGTAGAATCTATTGTTCGTATTTATCGAACTGTAGGTCACCGAAACAAACGAGTTTTTAGGATAAGGATTCAGTTAGTCTTCTATCAACTGTTTTATGTGGTGCATGTTACATTCAACTGTTTTTCTTAACCCCTGAAGTGGAGAGTCAAAAAGTATACGTTCGACATGTCACGCTTGGGGAATTTAAACGAAGCAATAGCCCTAAGGCGGCAACTGATAACTGATCGGGCAGTTGGAAATTGGCTTGTAAAGTTCCATTCTGGAGATATGACCTCAAAAGACTAACTGAGCGCGAGGCGTCCTTCCAGCTTTGACGACAGTCTTTTAAAGGTAACGTTGGAGCAAAGGCAGTTATAGCAAAAAGATTGAATATCGCACAATCAACACCTGAAGAAATTGGGGAAAATTTTTTTTGTTATTCAATGAAAACAAAATAAATTCCTGATCAAAAAAAACGGAAGTTACTTATGACTTGACCTAATTATTATAGGTTGTGTAAAAAGTATACGGAATTTTACAAGGAAAGATAGTTCACTCATCAAATCGATTTTATTGCTTTCACTGTACATCTTTCCATTGGCTATAAATTAAAAATTGTATCCATTTCTTCAAATATTATTTGTAGGCTGACTGAAAACATATGTGATCTTGATGTTCTTTGCTTCATTTTCTTTATAATTTAAATGAGCTTTCTTCCAAGAGTCATAATACTACGGCAAGAGAAACATTTCAAAGATCAGTCATACAAGCGAAGCGAAATGCTTGCATTTATCGTAGATTTATTAAATACGTAAGACTTTCAGCGAATTTTGTGTATGGCTCTCCATGAAATTAAAATTACATTAGATTTGCAAAACTTTTGATCAGCGACTTCTGCAGGTAGAAATGGTAAAGAAATGGGAAATACCGGTGTACAATGTACCAGCGTGCTCACTAGATATGGCGCCTGCTGGTTACCACTTGTCCAGATCGATGCATCATGGCTTGGCTGGCACGCCGAACCAATAGAAGTTCCTTCGACCTGATATCGCCATGTGGCACAAAATATTGTAAAATTTTGTGAAAAATTATGAAAATATTTTGATCACCAATTTTTTTCAATAAATGGCTTTATCAAGTGAAAAAATTACCAACATTTTTGCAAACACCTAATAATTCCGGAAAAAGCGAAAATTCAAGCTAGAACCATATAAGGCAAGCACGATCTTTGTGTTTGGTCAAGCTATCGCTTTATCCCGTTTATCAGCCTTAGTGTGTGTATGAAATTGTCTCAGCTTCCTAGCCTTTCTTGTAGGAAAGGATACTTCCAGCATTAGCTAAGGTCAGGCCTCGAGATAGCAGGTTCGTAAGGCTTTTGCGTACGAACAGAGTTCGAATTGAATGTTTTTTTCTTTATCTTCTTCTTCTACACCATGATAATCATGGCGTCTTTGCATCAATCTGTATTAACTGACGGCAACCACTCTTCGCTTTTAAGTAGTTGTTTTTATTGAAAGCTTATCCTTTCTGTAGGAATTCAAGTTACATCACGTCGAGCTAATCAAACGTAATTATGAGCCTAATAAAATATATCTTTAGAGCAGATTTAAAGAGTCGCATTGTTTTCAAGAGACCATGCCGAAGACTATTGTTTCGCTTGCAATTTTAAAGCCATGGCCTTCCACCAGGCACCACTTACTTTCATGAATGCGATGCGAGCGATGCTTTTTCTAAGCAAAGCCGAGCGCTTTTGGTTGCACTTGAAGGGCGACTTGTTAATGAGTATAACAGAATACTCAAAAGGCTAGAGAAGAAGAAGATGGGGAAAAGGAAAATTGGAGGGAGCCCCAGACTAGTGGGTATATGCACAATTGGTAAGTATTATGACTTTGCCAAAATATGAATAGGGGGCCGCAGCACAATCAGTAAGTAAGTATTGTGCCTTTACCGACATATGAACATAATTCACTTCCAATGTCCTTGAAGCTCACAAGCTCTAAAATATCAAATTAATCCATGAAGCTGTTGTGGTGTTAAAGCTATATCTTCAATATGTTAATATTAATGATCCCACGTCCATTCCAATACATAGTAAGCTGCCATTCGGAAGCTGAACTTCGGGGCCATTGTCTCTCGTAAGAGATATAAATTATGCTATTTGTCATAATTTCTCTCCAACTGCGGCCAAGAATCAGCAAATCTTTTCTTCTTCTACAAATCCATCCCACACTCCACGCTTCCCATTCTATATTTTAGTATGAGACAACTGTTTACTTATTGCTGATGAGAAACAACCCGGGGTAAGTATAACTATTCGTAAAGACGTTCTTTACTTCAATCTTTTCCGCTAGAGGCGCTGTCTACGTATTTCTTGTGCAACTTTTATTGGTGCACATTTAACGTTTTATCACATAAGGAACCATTTCCGTTGTACCCAAACTTGACCTGGAGATTCTAAGGAGTGTCAATCTAAGATCCATTTTAAAACTTTTGTTATTAAAATAATCTTAGGCTGAGCCATGATTTTACTGTTATTGCATCTTTCCTTTATCTTATTGATACTTTCTTTGAAATATATATGAGCGATTATTGTTAAATCGATTCTATTTTTCAAAATGAACAAAGCATTTCTAGTTGTCCATGGGGTATTCGAAGCATATTCGAAGCTTAATTCACATCCCATAGCAGTTATGAGAAGAAAGTAGAAGAAATTTACTTTTATATCCACCACTATAAGTACACTTATATTGTTCTTTTCCATAATATATGTAACACCCAAAAGGAAGCTTCAGAGGCATTATAAAGCATATACATTCTTGATCAGCGTAAAATTCTGAGTTGATTTAGTCCTGTCCGTCCGTCTGGCTACGCCTTGTTGGCACTCTCCTGGTCGCATAAACGAAGATATCAACTTTAAATTTGGTGGGAACATTGAAAGTTTCTGCACGCACGTCGGCATAGAAACTGAGTCAAATTGCTCAGAGTAGAAGCGCGCAGTGGAGCGTAAACTGAACGCACCTCTGTTTTTCTTAACAAAAATTTGTGGGTTTTGGCTTGTTACTCGGAAATTATTTAAGTTAGAAGACTAAAAAATTCCACATTTATTTCACGAAGCACTCTACCCCTTATGAACAAAAATGGAAACAATTGATCATGCCTACATAAAGTTACGGGTGATTAATATAATTTTCTTCACTTTTTTGAAATTTTAGGCTTATTTTTCATAAAGCGGAACAAGACGGAATATTGAAAACTATTTTATGCACTCCTCAAATGAAGATATATTATGTGCCTAAAAATAGTTTATTTCTACAATGAATATGATGGACACTGCGATCTGGGATATTAATCTTTTCTTAATAATACCAGCGATATGGATATCAAATAAAAGAACTTCGAGAGTAGTATGCGAAAAACATAGTGTTGGGTTCGCGTGATTCGACTCCCACCGAATATAACTTACTTTGTTTTCTTTTGTATGTGCCCTTTTTGAAATACATAACACAATCTGGTCTGTTGTTCTACATTCTCTTCATATACGTGCGAGATTTTCTTTTTTTAAATTATTTTATCTTTTTCTAGTTCGACGAATTTTCAATCGATAATCAAATGTAATAAGAATGCTGTTTTTATTTTCTTTCTAGAATTGCATGTAACTTCTTAGTCATCTCGCTGGTCCATGTATTTTGCACACATATCGTAAATATTTGCTTTAAACTGCTTCAACATATATGTTTTATTCACGAAATTAACGGGAAATTTTCATTTAAATATTTAAAGCATTGATGCTCTCTTGCTTATGGTAAAGCAAAATAAAACATCATGTTCGTGCAGATGTATGTAACATCCAGGCAAACTAATGGCAGAGATCTAAAATTTATTAAATCAATTTAAATAGCGAAAGCAAGAAAATTAGAATAATTTTCTGTATCAATACTAACCTGCATGTCCATCTGTCCGTTCGTCTGTTTAACTCCTGGCCACGTATTCTTGAGTTCACTCTAAAAGGAGAAAGATATTTTTTGATGTCATTTAGTGCGCTGACATACTCCAGTACAAGGGACTATCGAAGATGATTTAAATGGTACCATTTTGATGACCACTCCCCTCACTGTGAAAAAAGTTGTTATTTGCTATTTTTTACAATTTTACAATAAAAACGGATAGAAAATAGTATTCAACGAATGCAGAACATTTTGATATTAAAACTTGGCTTGACGACATCAAGGGCCGCTGATCGCCCATGCCTGATTTAAACAATACATCATATAATCAAAATTTTTTTTTTCAAGTTGCTCTTCACACACACAGAAGACTTTAGATTAAATTTCATCACTGTCTAATAGATTATGCCAAAAATATAAGAAAAATATATTTTATATTAAATTTATTTAAGCGGTGTTTCGTTTCTATTCAAAATTTATTATTTTATGCAATGAAGTCACGTGGCAAATAAACAACAGCCGGTGTCATATAACGGTAGCATAAAGAGTGGGAGAGACTTCAAAGCTTTGCAACAATTTCAATTCTTCTTAGGTAGTAGGAAAAGCCAATACGCATTTTGCTAAACGATAAACGTTTGCTTATGCCAACCTAATACCAAACTACATTATTAGGCAGACTTGGCAACGAATTCTTTTATCTTTCATTACCTTTCTTCAACTTCATTGTAAAATCAGATATCATAAGGTTTGGAAATTTTGAAAATGTTCCTCAAGTGAAGTGGGCTGATTTGTGGGCTGACAAATCAAAGTTGGCTTTAGTTGGACTTCAAGTAAAATCTTCGCGAAATTTTGCCCTTTAATTTTCTATACTTCTCTGAGAAGAGATTCAAGCTTTAAATGGATAAAAAAATTGCGTCGGAGAGGCTTGAATCCATATATTCGGAACATTTCGGACATAATATTTTTGACGACTCATCCTTTGAGAAGGATGAGACCGAAGGCTTTAAATGCTGTCAACAGGGCTTCCCGTAAACTTTGCAGGTAACTTTCCTATGACCTTCAGCCGAAGATTTGAATGGTGTCAAAATTGTCTTGGAAGTCGTCAAATCAAGTTATTGCAAAATCTCGGTTCTTTTTTCTTCTTAACTTAGATCAATAACTCAGGGAATCCGTGTAACGTGGTGGCGGTCAGAAAGAAGTGAAGAAAAAGAAAGAGATAGAGACGTGATGGCCACCGCAGCCTGGGATTGGGTGGCAAACCGATTGACCAGTGTTATGTCTTTACCGAGTGAGCACCCAAAGTAAACTCTTCTGCTCTTGAGGTTTGAACCCGCGAACGCAGACTTGGCTGTCGCGATTTTTACCTACTTGACTACCGTTACCGATTATCTAACTTTTTATGGCCTTGAAGGAGGGGAGGAAACGAATTCAAGGTTTTTGTGCCATACAAATTGTTTTTTAAAAGGCTTCAAGTACTGCCGTTCATGATTCGATAATGATTTTCTTTATGATCGATCCATAGGGGAATGTGGTTAAAAATATATCAAATTTTTGAAAACAATTTCATTTCAAGTCTACGCAAAGTTTCCGGCTGACAAATCTTGAGATAGTAAGGCATTGAACTAAAACTTGAACTACTCAGCATTCATCTCTTCACAAGTTGTGATACTTTACCGACATGCCAATATTTTCAGTTATTTGGGATGTTTACTAAGTTTTCTGTTTTCTTTCTTTCTCTCTTTCACTCTCTCTTACCCTCGTAATGCTACTTTCTCTATTGCTTGGGTAAGTATGCATAGGTACGTGCATATCTAAGCGCCTTACGGCAACTAAACATAAGTATAACGTTGCTTTGAATGTTAGTGTTACCTGTTACCTGTTAGTCTGATATCATTTAGAAGTTTTAGTTTTAGGGAAAAAGCACGTTTTGTATGAAAAAGTCGTAAAGTAAAAACGTGGTAAAGAAGAAGAAGAAATAAGCTAATACAAACACGCATATACATATAGTTTTTTAAAAAGTTACAGCTTGACTATGCACCAAGCAACACAGATAAAATTGCTAAGGCATGCAACAAAAAGGTATGAAAATTATATTCGCGGTATCGGGGAATATCCGGTCCTTAAAGCAAGGATTAAAACGAAATGTAAATTATTTTATATTTAATTAATTTTGTCTCAACTGATTGACAGTTATTTTTTTTCATAGTGGAATCGTATATCTATCTCGCTGAAAAACTATTCAATGTTTGCAAATTTTTTCGCTCAATACTTTTTTATATAATCAGTCACTCAGTGCATTTCCCCTCTAAGCAGAATACATGATGATGCGTCAGCAAGAAGTGGGGAGAGAGAGAGAGACAGAGAAGGAGAGAGAGACGGAGAGAGAGAGAGGGAGAGCTAGATGTGGATACCGAGCAGGCAAGATAGCTATGATCACTTACCAAAGTACGGGTCTATCGCACTTAGGATTGAGCCCGGATACGCCAACATTTGACAGTGGCGCTTATTAATTGCTTGGCTATGCCCTAGCTCGTAATATAGCTCGTAAGGGACAGTTTTCCGATTATTCCAGGCGTGATTTTCAAGCATTTAGTTGCTTACTAGTGCCTTGGTAAAGCTTGACCGCAATATTTCCTTTGAAATGTAGAATTCTTACTTTCTTCGTGGGTGTAGGTGTAGGCGATTCATGGCAATTTTAATGCTTTATTTTTAGTCATCAGTTAAATTCGTTTCTCTTATTTGGCATATAGACGATAGTCAGGCAAAAGCCTAACCTCTATGGTAAGCTATAGAGCACGAAACCACTCGAAATCCTGCACTGACTAAAAATAACCATATGGTTTATAAGGTACCTGATGCGTCTTTCTGAATATCATAAGCGTAAGCACAAGCCTGATATAACTTATCCTTGAGTAGTGCGCATACATAACGTCAAATAGAAATAATGCTTTTAATCCCTTAGAAGAAGAAGCAAATATGTTTTCTCTTTTTATACAAATCACCGAGGGGAAGGAAGCTGTAGAGATCCTAAAAAATCTATAAATTTTTGATCTACATTAAATTCTATGCCGATTTAAGCATGTCTGTCTGTCCGTCTGTGTAGTGTCGGTTGCAAACATTCTCTTGGCCGTAAAGATGAAGCTATCGGCTTCAAATTTGGCACAAACATTGAAAGTTCTTGCACGCAGCTTGTTATTGAAAATGTGCTAAATCGGTCGAAGGTGACGCCCCCAGTAACACATAAACTGAGAACACCTGCTTTCCAAAGAAATGAAAAATTAATTTTTTGTTCATTACTCATAAACCGTAGCAGATAAATGTCCCAACATTTGAACACATATTGTATGGGTGACGATGTCGTGTCTGCAAAAAGTGGAAAAAAATTGACTCCACCTATCCAATATAATTGTGTAGCAAAGTTTAATGTGTTTTCCAATACACTTACAACGCGCAGAAACAATCTTCAAAAAATTCCTAAAGTATATAAATTGTTGACCAGTCTCAAATTCGGAATGCACCTCAGCATGTCCGTTTGTTCGTCTATTGGACTGTTAGTCCGTCCATGTGTCCGTACACGCAATTGTGTAGTGTCTGTGGTACACTTTCTCCCATTCGCAAAAAAAAGAAGATATCGCTTACAAATTTGCAAAAGAATTTGACAAAATCCCCAAACAGGTTAACGTACATGCCTACAACGCCCACACGTCTACAAAATCAATATTGAGAACACTTTCGCTTTTCGTAACGTTTTCTTGTTTCTGCTAAACTCCAACAGATACGTGATATAAATTTCCCAAAATCATTCTCCAAACAAAAAAAAACAATCAGCCATGCCCACCCAATGCTATTGAGACCGAAAATTTATGTGTTTTGTTTTTTTTTAAATCTTTTATAGGATGATGATGATGAGTATAAAACATTTGGTCGCTGCGGGACAATTTACTTGTTAAAGATTACCACAAGAAATTTATTTGGCATTAATTAAAATTAGCGATACAAAGTAAGGCTTTATATGGGTCAAAAAAGGGGTCCCTTCCGAACCATATTGACGAGAATTTCACCCTTGGCCCGAAACTCGTCAGTGTTTCAAATTTCATCAAAATATCTCCAAGGTTGCAGTCCGTAGGTTGAACATAAGAATACAAGACGGACAGACGGACAGACAAGCTTATAATGATTCAAAAAGTGATTCTGAAACGATTCGTATAATAAAAAGTGGGTCTTTCTCAAGCCCTTCTTGGTGATGTATACATCTGTAGTAACTTAAGGTAACCTTATAGAGAGCTTCATGACTTTTTTTTTTAATTATCAACTAACTGAACTAATTGTTTTTTCTTTAACCTATCACAAGATGTATATTAATAACCGTTTTATTGTGAAATTGTCTCACTTTCCTAGAAAAATTTAATTTTCTTTATGAAATTCTTTTCCATGGAATTTTTCATGTAATTAAACAAAAAGCAAATGCATTAAATAAACGAGTAAGTAAATCAATCTATTTAATTATTTCTTAAATGATATTTAACTTTCACTCGTTTCCTTCTTTCCGTCTTGGATAATGCTGTTGTAGAACAACTTTAAATTACTTTCCACAAGTTTTTTTGTTGATAGTCGATATTCGCGCTTTTTTAATATCCTAACGCTAGTACTGTTCTAGCGCTCTATATAAGCGAAAAGGTAAAAAGCAATCACAGTCACGTGTAATTTTCATTGATTTTTGCAATGCAATCGATTGTCACGTAAAAACGCAACACAATCAATTACTTTTCACCCGACCTGCGTCAAGTTTTTCTATTTTATTCTGTTTTATTTACACACTTCACTACCACTTAGCTTACGAGGTTGTATTATATTGATGCGGTTATATGTAACAACGAGAAGGATTTCAATTATATCCATCTTTTGTTATATCAATTAATTCGGAATAACTTTCTGAATTCATTAAAATGTATTTGTTCGTGTGTTTGTTTGCGGTCCGCGCAAGTATACTTATGCGCAACACACACATCATAATTTTCAATATATTTTAATGAAATTTTTTTTATTGGCATTTTTCGGCCTGAGTTAAACTGGGTTGGACAGTTGGACCTGCTTTTCCGGGCACATAATAAATATCTGTTTTGAAAAATTCGGTTTAAAAGGAGAGAATTCGCTAACTAGCACTTCTCGTCAAGAATCGGTGCAATAGAATATTGTCCTATCATGCTAAACCATTGCGAAAAATTTAGAGAGGATGGGAACAGTTTTTCGAGTCAACTCTCATCTAAATGTAATTATGAAAAGTAAGCCTTCATACCAACAACACAACAAGTTATAAGTATTAACACTATGGCGTACAAATTTGCTGCGAGCAAGTGTAGGATACAAAAGATTTATTTTTCCCTATCCTTACGTATACGAGTCCTTATAAAAATGATGGTCACATCCGGCAACAAGATGGTAGTTAGCGTTTCTGATATTTGATGGTGAAGATAGTTTAAGTATTATAGTGGTTTTCCAAGTCGACTTAGACCGTTAGTAATGTTACAAATTGGTTTTCTTTACTTTTTCCCTTTCAAAGACAAGTCTGTCGTTATTGCTTGAGACTGCTTGTCTTGTCGTGTCTTGAATTTCCGTTTCCGTTTACATCCGCTCGCTCGAGTACTTGATGCACTTAGCTTGGTTTATTTCTGTCTATTGTCGTTATTCTTTCTTTGTTTTTTTTCATTGTTTTTCTTCCTGTTTTTTTTTTTTTTTTTTATATCAGACAACAATGCGTAACAACCGCACCAAATAAATGCGTTTTGTTTGAAAAGTATCAGGAGTTTTTAAACGATATTTTAATGCACTCCCACTCATAGAGATATAGTTTCTTTCACTTGAAATTGAATTATGCGAAGGCTTCACCCAAATTCTTTATATATTCTTTGTAGATTCGTAGATGGTATGGTTTGCAACTCTTTTATATCATCCACACCCTATTTAGATCTACGATGGCATGCAATTGTAGGAGACAGCGATCACATTCTTATATTGAGGCAACTTAAAAATATCAATCTAGGTCTCCGTTAGCCTACTCATCCAGAATCTTAATGCGCTGTATGCAAAGGTATCCTGCAAGCTATTTCGATCCTCATACCAGTGTAAGGAACAGCCAATAATTCTCATATTTATATATGTTTTAGACGAATTTATAAAGGCTCCCGGATAACTTAGATCGTATGCTTGCTTGTATTGAAAACTCTATCGCAGTTCGGATTTGAGCCCGTGACCATTGAATTGTCGCGATTCTTTGCCTACTGTTAAGTTGTCGTGGTTCGTTAGCAACAAAACTATTCGGTCTGCATTTTTCTTGCATCAAAAATCAACTTCAACGCCTTTGTTGAACATATCTTTTCAAATTGAGTGATCAGCTAAATCCTCTGCCAATATCTCTTCTGGAGTGAGAATGCAGTGAGATAGGAAGGCATCATATACTGGTGCTTCTATTTTGAAATTAATTTATTTTTATTCGTTAAATTATTTTAACACAATTTTCAAGTTTAGATAAATTTTTTTTATTTATTTAAATATCATAGCATGTATGTTGCTTTGTTACGCCCATTTGTGGACTATTAAGTTTAGCACCTTATCATTTCATTTACTTATTACCGTTTTGATTTTGATAGTATTATTGTTATTATCAAAGTTTAATTAAAGCAAAGAAATAAATTCCAAGACTAATAGTAGAAGAAGCCCTAGCAACTAAGACTATCCGTCCTTTTTTGGATGAGGAGTATATTCATCTTCATGTCTGAAGACTTGCAATGGACAGAAAAAAGCTTCACAGATACCGTAAAATATATAAATTTTTCATCAGTATGATATTCTAAACCGATTTAAGCATGTCCGTCTGGCCGTTTGTTGTAAACATTCCTCTAGCCGCAAAAATTCATCTGTCGACTTCATATTTAACGGAACTGTTGAAAGTCCTTGCATGCAGGTTGTTATTGATAATGGGCCAAATCGGCTGAAGGATACGCCTACAATACTTTATAAAGTGAGTAGATTTCTGAGAATAAAAAATGGGGTTTTCATCATTACTCATAAGCTATAGCAGATGAATGTACAAAAAATTGAAGGCGATGCTGTATAAACATGAAACAACTGACCACGCCTACCCAATATTATAACCTACCAAAATTTAATTTTTTTTTTTTCAATACATTTACATGGTCAGGGGGATGTTTACAATAGACATTTCAAAGACATGTTTAGATCGATTTAGAATTTAACGTTGACCGAGAATGTGTATACTTTGTGAAGTCCCTGATATTTCCTTCTGGGCATCGCAAACCTTTTGAAGGAATGAATATATCACTCACCAAAAAGTGGTTTTTTGTTCATTACCCATAAACTACTGCAGATAAATTAACAAAAAATGTGCACATATATATTCTATGGGCGACGTTGCAGAACCTGTAGCAAAATGGCAAAATTGACCGCGCCTACTCAACATTACAGTGTATGAAATGTTAATTTTTTTCTTTCAATAACTCTACAACCCGAGCCCAAGCAGGCTTTAAAAGTACGAAAGCAGACACCAATTTTAAAACACTTCTCAGAAAGCCGAATGGATATGCGCATTGAGAAAGTCTACGGACAGGGAAATCACTGAAAAACCAACCTTACTTACTTACTTCGTTACTGTGCTTGAAAAGCAAATTTACTTGTTCCAAGTTTGCCTTGAAATTTTCATGTGAAATGAAAAAACACATAAATACTGATTTTGATTTTTATAAAATAAAAATTTCGTTTAACTTCAGTTTGTTTCGTTAAAAAAAAAAAAATTTTTTTTCTCTCAAATAGCCATCAAAAATACATAAATAATTTCGGATATTTGAAAAAAGACGAAAATTTGTGAAAACAGCAAGAGCAACAGCAAAATAGAAGCGAAGCCAGCCAGCCAGTGAAGCCAGCCAGCCAGTGAAGCCAGCAATATTTTTATATATACATTCGTGAGGAAAATCTTTTAAAAGAGGAAAATACACGTAAAGAAAACGCAGTGAACGAAGATAATCGGAGGCTGAGCAGATTGGTAACACAACAACGAGATAGAGCAGAGTAAAACAAGCTGAGGGAAGGAGATAGGCCAACTTTTTTGTATCGGTTTGCCGCAAGCCAAGGAGCCTCATTTTGGGTTCAGTCGTATATTATACGGAGGAAATCGATTTTACTGGAGTCGCATGCCGACCGATCTGCAGAATCCACCGTATACCGTTGCTTGCTACTCGCTACGAATATCAGTTTGTCTTTTGTTTTTCTTTGGTTACACTACTTTTGTGGAGAGAATTTATGTAATACTCTGTGCTCTTCTTTCCGCGTGAAAGGCAAAGAAGCGTTTTTTTGTTTGTTTTCTGTTTTCTTGTCGTTCATATACACCACACACCCAACGAAAACTTTACGTACCTTTTGTTATAAAAACAAACGGAGCATCGCTTACGGTATCTGTTTTTTTTTTTTTTTTTTTTGTTATTATTTGATTTCATATTTGTGCCGTGATGTTTCAAAGCGACTTTCATAGAAAGAAAAATTTTGCAAATCCCAATTTGTTCAACAATTCTAATCCATCGAAGGAAAATGGGCCTGCGGTCCAGTCAGCTTCGACAACTGGTCGTCCCGATAACAAGGAAGAGAATGAAGAACAAGAAGAGGTTCATACAGAAGAACACTTGCTTAAGCATCCGTTGCAGAATACATGGACCTTATGGTACTTGGAAAATGATCGCACCAAATCCTGGGAGGATATGCAAAACGAGATCATGAGTTTCGATACTGTAGAAGATTTCTGGAGCCTCTACAACCACATTAAACCACCATCGGATATTAAGATTGGCTGCGATTATTCGCTGTTCAAAAAGGGAATTCGACCAATGTGGGAAGATGCAGCTAATAAAAAAGGAGGCCGTTGGGTTATCACTTTAAATCGTAGTCCTAAAGCTGAAGTCGACAATTTATGGCTAGATGTGCTTTTATGTTTAATTGGTGAGACTTTTGAGCATTCTGATCAGGTTTGTGGTGCTGTGGTCAACATACGCAACAAAAATAATAAAATTTCTATTTGGACTGCAAATGGCGATAAAAAAGAAGCCGCATTGGAAATTGGCCATAAATTGAGAGATGTCTTGTGTTTGGGCCGTCATAATTTGCAATATCAACTACACCGGGATACAATGGCAAAAACCGGATCCAATGTCAAATCTATTTACACTTCGTGAACCCCTTAAAACCACCATCTTTCAACAATCAATCAACTAACACTCAATTCTTCATAGATTAAATATATGCTTTTCAAGCATATTTTCAACATCAAAACAATCAAAATAATCAAAGTTGCATTATATATCGACATGTGCAAAACCCCCTTAAAAATTTATTTGTCATTCATTTATGTTGCATCGATGTACGCTTTTCATATGTTTGTAACTTGTCCCTTGTAGCTAATTAACTATAAATACGCAAGCTGGATAAAAAAGAAAAAAAAAACATCCAAAAACCCCGTAAAGTATATAAATCCTTGGACGGTTTCAAATTTGGAATGCACCTAAGCACGTCTGTCTCTTCGTCTGTTCATCTTTCCGTCCATTGTTTCGTCCGGTACACATTCCTACGTTCGCAAAAATGAAGATATCGCCTACAATTTAGCAGAAGACTTTGAAAATGGAGCATGCAGGTCGAAGGACACGCCTACAACTTCCACACGCTTACTGTGAACATCTTTGATTTCTCTAAAGTAAACTAAAACAGATAAATTTCCATAGGATTATTCTACAAGAATATGAAAAATCGGCCACGCCTACTCTATATTATGATATATGCAAATTTATATTTTTCCTTTTTTTTTTTTTTCAATCTTTAATACGATAACGATAATGGATATAAAAGATTCGTGGACAACTGAATATAATTTCCTTAGTTGTTTTTACTTTTTGAAAACTAGTTCCGGTATTCAGCTTAAGATTAAGATTAAAAGTCTAATCTATTCGTCTGTTATTTTACTGTAGCTGAAATCCATATGTAAATAAATAAGTGAATAAATGAATAATCAGTTTCCGCTTAAGTTCCATGCGACGAATTCAGTACAGTGTTGCAACAGTTTAACGGAAGGATGCTTTGTTTTTTAAAAACTTTCTGAAATGGCAAATTACCGGAACTATGTACATTGATGTGATTGATGTTCGCATTATCATTCAAATATCATACACATAAACGAACAATGGATGTTGAAAAATATGATCTAAGACAAGCATTAATTCCTTTTAAAATTATGAGATAAATGAAAAGCATTTTAAATATCGTTTATAATACAAGTCTAGGCAAGAAATAAAAGAATTTTTCATTCCATAATGCGACACTATGTTCAAAAATTAAGGGGTATTTTAATTATTATAATCGATACAATTTTTATACCCATCGCCGTCCGATGCGGGCTATGTTCATTATGCCGAAACGTTTCCAACGACCAGTAGGAAGCATCAAAAATCCCAAAAAGTGTATATGTTCTCGATTGGCATCAAATTCTGAATCGATATAAGCATGTTTGCCTGTCTGTTCATCTGTCTATCTGTCTGTGCGCTAGTTCTCTTGGCCGCTCTTTAGATTTTTCAAAAACATTGGAAGTTCTCGCATACAGATTGATACAAAAAATGGACCAAATCGGTCGAAAGCCACGCCACCAGCACAGCATAAACTGAGAACACCTCTGTGTAGGAAATTAGTTTTTTGCTCATTGTTCGTAAACTACAGCAGGAAAGTCTACAAAATTTGAACGTTTATTCTATGGTCAATATTGTAATATCTCCGTAAAAATAGAAGGAATTGGCCACGCCTACTCAATTTTATGGTGTGCAATGCATGTCCGTCGGTCCTTCTGGCCGCGAAAATGAGGCTATCGACTTTCAATTTTGGAAAAAACATTAGAAGTTCTTGCACGCAGGTTAGTATTGAAAATGGGCCAAATCGGTCGTAGAACACGCCCACAGTACCGAGAGCACCTCTGTTTTTCAAAAGCAATAAAAAATTTGTGTTTTGCTCATTACTCATAAACTACAGCAGATAAATGTACAACACATCTAAATGCGTATTCTACGGGCGGTACTGTAGTAGCTGTGGAAATTTGGAAAAAATTGATCCGCCTACCCAATAACGCGCAGAAACAAACTGCAAAAACCCCGTAAAGTACATAAATTCTTGGTCAGTGGTCAAAATTGGAATGCATCTAAGTATGCCCATCTGTCCATCTGTCCGTCGACGCAACCGCAAAACTGAAAATATCTCGTAAAAATTTGCAAAAGAATTTGAAAGAAACCCAAACTGGTCAAAGGATACGCTTACAATCTTCACCCATCTACGCGTCAAAAACTTTTTGCAAATATAAAGAATCAGTCTCGTCCACTCCATATCGTAGAGCATGGAAATTTAATTCTTTTAGTTTTTTTTTTTTTTTCATTTCCTAGGATAACGGTGATGGGTATCAAAAAATCGGCCACGCCCGAATATAACCTTCTTATTTGTTTTTGTTAGGCTGCTTTAACTATCATCAACATCATCCATTAATATATGAGAAAATATTTTGTAAATCGAAAATCTCTCAAGGGTAAATGTGGACGACAAAATGATCTTCAAAAGCATTCTTCCTTGAGCTAAAATTTCATCAAAATATATGTCATCAAAGATTGCGACCTGTAGATTGAACAAAATAAAGTAAGACAGCACACAGTCCTTCTAGATGTTAGACATTGTTAGCTTAGGGATAAGATAGAAGCTTTTGTGTAAAAATTTTCTCTTCCTGCAAAGATTTTCTAAACAATTCAGCATTTATCGAGCGAATATCAAGTCAACAAATTTGGACTTGGACCACTTTCAAAATAATAATATTTACAATACCGTGAGTAGGTAGCACACCCATCTTCCAAATATTTGGGAAAGCTGGGGAAATTCCTAACTAAAAATTGATTGCAATAAAAAAGGAGCACATTTTTCATTAAATTAGGTTTTTTGCAAATATGGATTTGCTTCACTTCTCAAAATAGACGCCCCAACCTATTAAATTTTAAGATGATCACATCGACTCCAAGTCATAAAATTTTTCAATGACTGTATTTGCACATTTCCTATGGACAGACATATTTAATCATCTTTACTAACCGCAAAATATAATTCGGGTAGAATTCATAGCATTACGTAGATGATAATGATGATGATACTCATAACTAATTGCAATAAAATTTTGTTGCAAAACAAATGCGTGCATAACTGACATTTTTCTGCACAATTTCAAAAATGCATAAAACAAAGACAGGAGAGAATTGAATGTTGAACTCATTCCCAAAATGTTTTTTCAAAATTGTTTTCTCACTCATTCTCTTATCCATCCAAATAGTATCTAAGAGTAGAATGATAATGATGATCATGATGATTGTTGATGTTGTTGTTGTTGTTATTTTGCTTGTTACAGGTACGAAATGTTTGCATTCTAAACAATTTGTACTGAAAAGTATTGCAAATATAGGGCATCGAATAGGTGCTAACGCTAAAAGGTAGCAAAATGATTTTTCTCACGAGTGATTGAAACCAATGACAGCCTCTGGACTTCACTTCTGGAATTCGAACGTGGGAACAACAATCTTTGCTATCTAAATCTTGCTCTTCGCCAGTAATAGGGAAAATATTGATGGATCTTGGGATCATTGAGAGTTCGTGGCTTACTCATAGTAAACAGTCTTATACACCTATACAAGCCCATCTGAGCGGGGCCAAGGAAATCCGTACCTAATCTATGCTGAGTTGTTATCTGCTCCTTGTATATTAAAAATTCAACAAGATGGATGGCGTCCAGCCGGTATTGATAATCCAAGAGTATGTCTGTAACTATGATACGCGTAATGCCGACAGTCGTAATACATTACGGGACAAAACTATACGAGGGTCCGGTTGCCCCCTCACTCTACACCACAAGTGCTTAGTCATGCAAAGTAGGAGTTGCAGCTCTGCAAGATATTTCCTAGGACACAGAATGTGAGGCCTGATTGCTGCCCCTTCGTGGATTACTCGTAGTGGCTAAAGTTATCTCCAGTTGCGGGACGTGTAAGATAGACCTTGCCTTGGGGAGAAGGTTTGGACTATAGTCATAATCCCATATCTGGTAGTCTAGTCTCGAAATAGGTCCCCCTCATTTGAAAAATTATCTTGCAAGCTTGGGGGCGCCGAAAGTCACTCGTAAATTACGCGAGTCTGCAAAAGCTGCAGGCTTTGTCTGCGTAAGCTATCTGAGCGGGTGAAAACGTTAAAATACAAAGACTCTCTGTAGCATTCTCCATGGATGATAACTAGAACGCCAAATCACATCTAAAGTTTAATTTTTATGCATGTACAGATCTGCTAGGAACAGCAGGCTTGCTTTCGTTACACCGCAGGGGCAGCCAGGACGCCATTTAAATCATTATGAACTTCTCATCACATGCAGGAAACGTAGCCGCGGTGTCACATGTTTTCGTAATAAATTTCAACTATTTTTATGCGCTGACGCTATGGAACTATGTCCATCTTCCACAAAGAAAATATTGAAAATAAATCTGTTCCAAATCTTAATTAGGAGTGTGCTTTATTCATATTTACTTTCGGATCTAGAGAATGAATGACCCTGTATAGGGAAAGACATTTATCCCTAATTAGACAAATACATGCAGAAAATGATATGTTACACACACAGTACATAGCAAAACAGCAATTATTTTTTTTTGTTAGTAATTCATTCCTTCCCAAGTTCCACAAACCTTACTTTAGAGCATCTGCATAGTAATACAAATGAAAATTTCCTTCAACTAGACACTTTTTTTTTATACCCATCACCGACGGATGTGGGGTATATTCATTTTGTCAAAACGTTTGCAACGTCCAGAAGGAAGCATTACAGATCCCACAAAGTATATATGTTCTCAATTGGCATCAAATTCTGAATCGATTTAAGCATATTTGTCTGTCTCTTCATCTGTCTATCAATGTGTCTGTCTACCTATCTGGGTAATGTGCTTTGGTAATAATTCTCTTTGTCGCTCTTTAGATTTCATCAGCATCTAATTCTAAATCGAATTAAGCATGTCTGTCTATCCGTCTTTATAAAGTCTATTGTAAATATTTTCGTGACCGCAAAAATGCAGCAATCGGCTTCAAATTTGGCAGATATAGAGGAAATTTTTGCACGGATTATTGAAAATGGGCGAAATCGGGTGAAGGACACGCCACAGTACCACGTAAACTGAGAACACCTCTGTTTCTTAAAAGGAATAAAAAATTAATACTTTACTCACTACTCATAAACTATAGCAGAGAAATGTACAAAAATTTGAATGTACATTCTATGGGCGATGTTGTAGCATGCGTGCATCAAAAGGGAAAAAAGTGACCACGCCTACCCAATGTTATAGTCAATCAAAATTTAGTTGTTGTTTCAATACATGTATAAGCTGCACAAACCCCATAAAGTATATAAATTCTTGGGCAGTTTTGAATTTGATATGCATCTAAACATGTCCGCCTATTCATCTGTCCATTTGTCTGTTTACGCAAACTTTGTAGTATTTGTGGTAAACATTCTCCCCTTAGCGAAAATGAACATATCGCCTACAAGTTTGCAAAAGAATGAAATTGATCTAAACTTTTCGAAGGATACGCCTACAAAGTCCGCGATAAAAACTTTTTTAGTGAAATATTTCTATTGGAATATTAGTGTTTTGAATAGACGTCCCTTCCATATTATAGAGCATGAAAATTTCGTGCTTTTACTTCTCTTGTCTTTTTTAGGATAACAGTGAAGGATGTAAAAAATTCGTTTCCGACCGAATTTAATTTTCTCAACACTTGCTTTTTTTTTTAATTCGTATTCTCATTGCATGCACAAGCCATGCATTAAAATTGAGATTTGGTTTACAACAAATTCTAATATTCATTAGTTAAGAGAGATACAGAGCGAGAGAGAGAGAGAGAGAGATGCACAGAAACCATTACGTTTAAAATAAGTCGTTTCTCTCAAAATCCTTTAACTTATGTGATAGGTAAACTTAGGTCAAATAATTCCATACCAAGCTAAGTACTTTACACTTATATTTGTTGGTATAAATGCATATGTGTTGTGCATATGTGTTTGTGCTGGCATTCATTAAACTGGAAATAATTAATTTTGTCCACAATTTGTCAATATTTTCATATTAAGACAACATTGAGACATCAGAGAAAGTCATGCTACGAAGATACAATTGAGATGAAATTGATTTCATATAAGCCACAAACGCTCAGTAAAAATACCACAAATTGCTGCAAATACACATACGTATATATTATTAATGAATGCATCAAATAAGCTTGGCATGAATAGATGAAAACCATAATTGTTCCAAAATTGAAGATATACATATATATATATATATATAAAGGGAGTCACCAACTTAGTACGTTGCTAATTACAATTAGATAGGTTTGAAGGGTAATAGTACAGAAAGGTCCATTAACCTTATTATCAACAAAAAGCGTGAATTTTATTAACTAATGTATAAATGGAGGCAACCATTGTTGAGAGTACACGAGTACATCAACAAAAAATTAATGTACATTGGAAACAAGTTAGAAATGTTTGATCATTTAATTTAAATATTAGGGGAACCCATAACTAACCAATTATTTTATTTTAATTATAACGACGCCTTAAAATCTCTAGTGGAGTCTGATCCACAGGTTAACTATACGGGAACTATAACTACAACTAAACAAGAAACCTTGGGTCTACATGGTTCACCGTACAAGGGCATTTAAAAGTAATTCGCAAGGTACATAGACAAGGTAAATGGTTTCCACACCTGTTGTCTCAGGTCAATAAAGATCTTCGACGAACAATTCGTAATTCCATGCTCGCCAGACTAAGCAGAGATCCATTTTTGTGTAGGATCGTAACTGGAGATGAAAAATGGATCCTTTACGATAACATAAAGCGATCGAAACAATGGTTGTCTGCAAACGAGAGACCTCTTCCAACCCCTAAACCAACCCTCTCTCCAAGGAAGGTGTTATTGAAACCTGGAGAGACAGTTACTGCTGACCTGTATTGCCAGCAATTAGAACGGTTCAAGTCCGCACTCATAGAAAAAAGGCCAGCTTTAGTAAACAGAAAAGGTGTGATACTCCGACAAGATAATGCTCGTCCTCATGCAGCGAAGATTACTCAAGGGAAAATTAAGCAGTTATGCTGGGAACTTCTACCGCACCCACCACACTCTCCAGACCTGGCACCGTCGGACTACCATCTGTTCAGGTCACTGGAGCATTCGTTACGAAACAAAAATTTTAATTTCTTATCCGATGTCCAAAAGCACCTTGAGTTATATTTTTAATCACGCCCACCCAACTTTTTCAAGAGGGGCGGTGTGGAACTTTTGCAGGAACGATGGCAACAAGTCATCGCAAACGATGGTGATTACATAAACGATTAAAACATAAAAATGTCATTTCGAAAAAAAAAACATTTTGTCTATGAATGCGAAAATAATTGATTAGTTATGGGTCTCCCTAATATAATGGACAAAAATTTCTCACTTAGGTAAAGCAACGTTTTTTATTTTTATTCATGAAAATTTTCAAATTTAAAAATTGCTAATTATATATATATAAATATATATGCAATGAATTTGACTGAAGTGAAACGCTTGACGTTTTATTTAAATCTTATCGACACCGAGTAGCATCAATTTCCTCCAACCAAGGCGCTATATCTTTAAGTTTAACACGATACATAGCTTCGTCGGCAACGGGATTATGTTCCAGATAGATCGTTTTCAGTGTTTGATTTTCTTTAAGAACTTCCAAATTCTTCCAATTATCAATACTGTTGCCATTAAGCCATAACTCTTCGATCCGTACTAAATTATTTATATTTTCTATAGATTTTAATCGATTTTTGGCCAAATCTAAAGTTTCTAATTGAAAATTATTATTCAAATTCTCGACTCGTTCAATTCCGTTTTCCGATAAATATAGTTCGGTAAGTTTTGTTAAATTTTCTAAATTTTCAATTTTTACGATGCGATTTGCTTGCAAACTTAGCAGCTCGATATTAATCAGATTATCAAGATTTTCGATTTTGATTATTTTATTTCTGGCCAAAAATAATTGACGTAAATTGATTAGGCTATCAATATTTTCAATTTTCTTTATCTTATTGTCACCCAATTCCAGCATAGTTAGATTAGTTAGCATATTTATATTCTCGATTTTCGTAATTCGATTGCCTAACAAATATAGTTTCTTCAATTTCAATAAATTTTCCAAATTCTCAATTTTTGTTAAACGATTGAAACTCACATCTAGAATTTGAAGATTAACTAAAGAATCCAAATTTTCCAATCTCGTAATTTGATTATCATACAAATCCAATTCAACCAAGGATGTAAGTATATGTAAATTTTCAATATTTTTTATCAGATTCCAACGTAAATTCAAACGCTCTACCCTTGTCAATAGCTCGAATTTTTCAAGTTTCTCTATGCGATTATAATTTAAATCCAATTCATAACAATCGGGATCCGCTTTCACTACTTCTTCAATATCAATGACAATATCTTGTACACCGGGTATAATAATAACTGGAAGGGCGGCGGCTTGTTCGTACTCATCTGCTCCCAATGGCTCGCCTTCAACTTCTAATTTTGGTTCTTCGGAAATTTCCCCAGTCTCATCTCCCATATTTTGTATTTTTTATTTGTGAAAAATAATTGAATTTTCTCTAAAACAAAAAAAAAGCAAAAACAAGCACAATTAAGGAACAGAGATGCCCAACTTTAAGAAATGTCATAAGTATATAGTTGCAATAGCGACGACCGTGTTTATTAATCAAGCATGGCTCGCATCTTGAATACCCTAACAGTGCGGTGCACTTACACTGCTTGTGAGGAGTTAATTTTTATATCCATTTAGTAGTATGCGTTAAGTTTCATCATAACACAGTTTTTTTTTTCTTTGGAGCTTCTTTTTGTAGCCTGCTCTTTTCAAATGATTCCAAACTGTCATGTGCTTGCGTGCCATCGGTTGCAAAATTTCATAGACTTTTTCAGTGAGTGGCTGACCAGAGCGCGATGCATCTTTTACATCGAAATTTTTGGAACGGAATCGAGCAAATCACTCTTGTCTCCTTCGTTCTCACCGTACACTTCACAAAATTTTTAGGTATGTTTTGCATGTATAGTAACAAAACATCACACACACATATAAGCTGCAATGTCCTCTTCTAAGCACATTCGTTCGTTTGAAACAATCAGGTGAGTGCTATCCGATATGCCGGCATCAATACCATCTAGTGGCAAAAAATCACGGAGAACTTTTATATCATTCGTTAGTAAAATGTAAACTTTTTATGATTGGATTTTCATCATGAAGCAGTGAAAATTAGGCCTTTTTGTCATATGAATTTCAGTCTTCGCTATGTAAAAGGGAACTCAAAAAATTGCCTCAGCCGGTCTAAAGGGTTCACACCAATTTGGAAAGCCGAAATACTAATACTTAGCCAATTTTTTCCTATATAACGAATTTTCACAATAGGAAATTATATGGCGAATGATCGAAACCATGAGTCGATCTAAATTATTTTCAATTGCGCCTGTCCTTGGGTCAAAGCACTTCGATGTACCAAATTTCATTAAAATATCTCGAGAGACCTGCAGTTTGAACAGATAAATATATGAACAGACATGATTAGACAGACAGATGGACAGACAGGCTTAGATTCTAAATCGATCGGTATAATGAAAAGATGAGCTTATCTTAAGCATTTCTGCATGTTACATACATTTGAACAAACTTAATATACCCTGTATCACAGGTGATGTAGGGTGTAAAAATACATAGAAAACTAGACTAAAGTAGAGAAATTGAACAAGTAATGATATGTTAATGTAATAATGTTACATAATAATATGTTAAAGAGAAAACTATTCCCCACGTAAACGATGGTAGGTGTTCACGTTTTTTCTTTTTTTTTGCGAAGGCAGTTAAAGGCATAGCAAGAGTCCAAAACAAAAGCACAGCAAAAAATTTGCTGCATGTTTGAAACGTTTTTCTTGTTTTCTGGTGTTCTCTGCTAAAGTATATCCCTCTACGGTAAGTAAGAAAACAAAAAAGATGACAAAAGTTAGGTCTTCTTCTTCTTCTTTCCCGGCTAAAAAAATAACATTCGAAGATTTCACTTCAAATTCTTTTCTTTTCCTTTCCTAGTTTTTTTGTTTTTTTTTTTTGTTTCTTTCCTTCTTCAACGATTTGAAAGATTGTATGTACAAGACAATGCAAAAAGGAGATGTTAATGCTATGCTGCTCTACTATAATATATACTATAATGTATATAGCATCGATAGTAACGCAAATAACTGTAAATGAGTTTTGCATGTTAAATGAACTTGAAAATCACTTTTTCTTTGCAAATGTGAAATTGTTGTTATTT
>CCAG010021390.1:0-39585 GCA_001077435.1 Glossina morsitans morsitans
AAAAAAAAAAAAAAAAACAAAAAAACAAAAAAACAAAATTTCCTGTAAACCTGTAAACCTTTAAAAGAGCAAATTTAACTAATTGGACTAATTAAAAAAAAAAAAAAAAGAAAAAAAGAAAAATTATTTTTCGTATTTAAAAATTTAAAAGCAACGTACTATTTGAAAAATTTGAAAAATGTTTTTTAAAAATATTTGATTCGATTTTGTTAAAAAGCATTTTCAAATCCATTCTTTATAAACTTTTACAAAAAAAAAAAAAAAAAAAATAAATAAATAAATAAATAAAAATCACACGAAATTTCTTCTTTGATGGAACAAACGCTTAATTACCTTAAAATTTTTAAAAAATTAAAAACAACTTAACAATTTCAAAAAAAGATTTTATACAATTTTTTAGAAGCCTATGAATTTTTTTTAAAGTAAACGTTTTTGCAGAAAAGACAGGTAAAAAAACATTCATTAAATTGCATTGTGATGAGTTTTGAATGTTCGTACTATAACGACTAACTAATCCCCTTTTTCGGGTCCTTTTAGGCTTAAAAAGAATTAAATAAATTCAATTTTTTTAAATTTTTTTTTTTTTTTTTTTTAAATATTTAACGTTACCCATGTTAACGATATTTATATTCAATCTGTTTTTTTTTTTTTTACTGTTTAGTTAACTTTTCTTTTGCTGTTTTTTTCTTTTTATTCGTTTTAGATAATTTTTTCTTATTCCGGTCAGTTGGTTTGGTAAACAAACATTTTGGTGTTTCCTTGTTGTTCGGTCATGAATGGTCGTATTTTCCTTTTTTTTCCTTTACTTCTCTCCTGTTTAGTCTTTTACTCATTTCATAGTCGGTCAACAAAATAGCACAACTTTTTTCTGCTTTGGTCATCTGGTTGTGTTCTAAAGAGAAATGCCTCTTAGCAGTGCACGCAATAATCGTCAACTTTATAGCGATGGTGTTGCAGGGTACACGTAAGTTTATTATACGATTTAAACTTATCTGCTCGCCTGCAAGTTATCCGCTTGTCTGCCCATATAACGTCTTTTTTTGAAAAAGTCCGTCCTTACCCAGGAAACCCATTTGAAAATTTCAAATTTTCGCCCGAAAAATCGCTGAGTAATAATTAAGTTCTTGAGTTTCCGTCTGTCCAAGTAAATTTTTATATAGCAAACACATGTTAGGCGAAGAACTATTATTCCTTCATTTTTCGTCTCATGTTTAGGATCTACGTCAATACAAGATCTCCGAGGAAAAGTTTGACTTTACATCGAAATAACATTTGATAACTTACCCTAAACATAACTGAAGAATATTAGACGAAATGTTGAGTTCGAAATGTAAAGTTCGACTTTGCACGACTATAAGGTTTTTACTTGTGTTCGGTTGTCATTTTCGTATGATTTTTGATCCCTCTTGGCTTGGTTGCAATTGTCAATAGTTGAGATTCGACTTGATCGACTTTTTATGTCCATCTTAGGCAAACTATGCTAATTATCTTAGACACATTGGCCCTTTAAAATCTGGACGAGCTGCAGCATTCGAATAGCGTAAATCTTTATTTGTGTTCTGTAATCCAGATAAAGATGCATGTTACACTGCCTATTGAATGTCGTACTCCACAATGTATAATTAACGGCTCCGTTATCAAAACGAAACGTTTATCCTTTCGACAATGAGTACGTTAGTGAATGCATTGAGTTCGGGTTATGCAAATTCCTATTGACCTGATGCGATTGGGGAAATGACGATCGCCAAAAAGCTTTTCACTGATTTCTAAAAATCATCTCCGAATGACGCGTAAGCTGTTAAAAGTTGGTATAAGTGGTCCCGGGAGCTATGCAAGTACTTTAAGTAGTCCCATCATTAAGTAGTCGTCCTTAGGTATCTTAACAAATATTAAAAAAGAAAAAAATGGTATGCTAAAGAGGTTTGTCTACATGTGTTAGCGATAATCGTAAGAAAGAGCAACGACGATAATAATGACGATAATAAGTCATTTTGTAACGTTTTCCTTACCTCGTCACGTTTTTTTTTTTCATCCTCTCCCTTCTATTACGAAATCATGTCTGGGCTGAACATTGCCTTTCCTCTTGCCTTTTATGATAACGTTTTTTTTTTTTCTTTTTTTTTTTTGATCGTCGCCAGCTTTATGTACTTTTTCCTTCCATCACACACTCTTATGCATCTTCCAGTTGCAGGTATTTAAATATTGTGCTATTTCCCTCAAAGACACTATTTTCATATTCTCCATTGTGCATTCATTAATCGTGCATGCCTATATAGAGGATTGTGATATATGCTTCATATGTAGGCACCTATGTATGTCTTGTAAAAACATTTCGCTATTTTTCGGGAAAACAATTTAAGATACAGTGCTTTTTAAGCACTTCCTGCTTTGATACCTTGCAGCCTTAATTTAAGGTCAACTGAACGTTTACATATATGCACTTGCATGAATCTATGATATTTGTTGTGTGTGTGTGTGTGTGTGTGTGTGTGTGTGTTCGTATGCGTGTGTTTACATTCCCCTTTTACTTTATGTCCCTTTACATACATATATACTGATACGTGTTCGGTCTTCTCACTAAGCGAAGAAAACCTTTTCCTCTTTATTTCCTATGTAGTTTTTGTTTTTCGAATATTACTTCTTCTTATCACTTTTTTGTTGTGTTTAACAAATTGTTTTTTATTACTTGTTATAGATAAAGAAAAACACAAAAACAACAAAATACGAGGAAAGAATAGGAGTTACGAGCCTGAGTAAAAAGAAAAGTATGATTAGTGGGGATTTAAACGAGTATGGACTCAACTCAAGTATTCGCTTATGAAGAACATTTGGACCACGTTCGTAACAAGCATTGCAGGACGCACATGCTCTAGAAAGGTACATTCTACCGCCCGATATTAGACGAAAGAGCGTAATGGAAGAATGTAGTTTTTTTGTGCTTAGAGAAAGGGATGAGAGCTCTCTTGCTAGAGGACAAGATCACTCATAGCTAGAGGATATTTCCTTACGATTATTGTATTTTCTAATAAAAGAAAAGAAAGAAATAAATCATGTACTCGAAATATGATTTGAGGGTGACAGTGGTCCGCATCTTCATGGCCATACATGCCCTTTTCGAATAGTCGTTCTGTTACTTGTCCTTGCCCTGTCCGGGGCAAGTTTTCCTTGAACGACACAAGAATTTCGCTCTCTCTCTCTCTCTCTCTCTCTCTCTCTCCCTGTCTCTTCCTTATCGTACTTATCAGGGAATTCGAACGGGTGAGTTTTCGCCTATTTAACTGTCACTCACAGATAAAACGGTTCTAAACGGGCGCGTTTTCAACTTCAATGATTTTTGTTCCCATTCGGTAGAAATCACTGTCTAACTTCATAGGTATATTACGCTTATTAATAAAATATAAAAAAGTCCCTTAACTCTAGATGCATTTTCAATATATACAGACAGACAGGGATCCCTCACGGAATTTCCGTCAAAATTATTTATGTATTTAATGAGTGTTTCGATGCAGTGTATAAATGCATTAAATTTATTAAATTCGACCATTGTTTCTATTACCGGCTGCATAAACTCAATGAAAGTTTTTTTTTCTTCGTCATGAACCGACTCCTTTTACGTTCACGTTAATATGGTCGAACATTGCCGCATTGTACTCTAACCAAACATTTTCTGATCGTTGCATCCTTCACTTTGCTTCGTTTTAACAGACACTTATTACTTATACTGGTATATTCGGTCGCTTAGTGACGCAGTAAATTGGTGGAAAATTGTATTTGGATTACCTTCAAAATACCTTGAAGGCTTCGTACTCCGTAAAATACTACAACACCCCAAGTAATGTAATATAATAATAGAAGGATGAGTTGAAAAAAAATAAATTGGCGAAGAGAAATGAAGCAAGGGGTTCGTAATGAACCGAACCGCCGAATTGCGCTTTAGAGGAGGAAAATATTGCGAATAAATGAGCGATTTCTCGTTCATCGAAACTTGAGCTGGCATTACTTTGAGATGCTAATGGATCATGCATACGTCTCTGTGTCTCTGTTGTGCTGTTGCGTGTGTATGTATAAAAAATAGCGCGCTAGATATTTATGGCGGCTTGCTTGACCAGTATACACGGGCAAGTGTGGACTAATGTGTGTGCACATTAGTCTTTAGTTGCTGTTAAGCGCTCGCTTTCATACGCTTGAAAAACTAGAAATATTGGTTGAAAGCGTTGTTATCGGTCGTTGTTTTTCTGTTGTTGCTATTATTGATGTTGTTATTAAACATCGAACGCACATTAGTACATGTTTAGAAATTTCACTTTTGTGGTTAAACAGTATAAAAGCAGTAACAACACCAATAGCAATAACAATCAAACTGTGTGGCTGTTGCCACAAAACTGCTGCAAGATATTTTTTTCAGTTTTCAGTTTTCGTTTTTCGCTTTTCGTTTTTCATTTCATTTTGTTTTTATTTTCTTTTCTATTTCAAGCAATGATTGTGGTATCTCTTGATTGACGGACTACTAACAAACAAACGAACTGATACACCGACAATGGCTGCGTTGCACTTTTAAATCAAACGAAATATATAAACGTACGCTTGCACACACGTCCACATATCGCATATTTTACAGCGTCGCTATTATTGTCATAAACACCATTATCATTATGATCATCATTATTATAGCCATAATCGTCATTAATTGCTTTTGAAATCGAACGGAAATCTATGAACGATTTTTACTGTAGACGAGCGATGCCAACTAACATCATCCTCAACAACATTATTTATTTAGTTGTTTCTTCCCCACTACACTGTTATTAATTTTTTGTAAGCGCAATATTTCACGTTATAGTTCCTCTCACACACATATATATATATATATATATATATATGCACAACTTGTTTGTTGTAAATCACAGAAATGTAATCAAATTTTTGCGTGGCTCGTTTATGCAGAAAAATATAAATTGTAAGTCTTTCGCTTGACTCAAATCAAACTTTCATTTGTTTTTTCTTTGTTGTTGTTGTTGTCGTTGTTCACATAAAGCAAGAATTATGGTGTACTGCCACAAAGTTTCTTTCATATAATGAAGGTTACGACCGTTATACCTTTTCGCTACTCAGCCTCCAGGTTGCCGTCAATTTCGATTGGCTTCCTTTTCTACATTCACATCTTTTTTATTTTCGTTATTTAACAACTGCTTAATAATATCGTAATGTCTGTCGGTCCTTATCGTCCATCCAGGCTCGATTGTTTGTCCTGTTCATGCATATGCGTTTGTGTTCATTACATGAGATTGACGGCTATGAATAAGTATGCGTGTGTGCGTATGTGGGTGCGAGCGTGTGTGGGTGCGTGCGGCAATGATATATATTTTCAGCTGAGAAATTTATTCTAATTCGTAATAAATCAATGGACACGACTACTATCTCCCACCAACACTGGGTCATTTATTTTTTATAATTTCCATAAACTTATCGCATAGAGACAATAAAAAAAATATGTTATTACAGCAACTGCGATAATAACAGTGTCGTTTTATTACTTGTATGCGTTGAATACTTGTGGACGCGTATGTGTGTGCGTGCAAAGGTCAAACAGCAAAATTTAGTCGCCTTAACTTTACTAGAACTTCCAACACAACATAAATATTCTCTCTCTGCACAAAAACTAAAAAACTGCATATGTTATATATACATATACATATAAATATTTACGCATACATAGATATGTGCAATCGTTTTTGTTTACATAGGAGAGGGGTTGCTTCTTTAATTTTAAGTAATGAAGGAAACTTTATTTAGAGAAAAACGCGACCTCAGTTTCAATTCATGCGAATTTTAATTTATTACATACGGGACAGACTATTGCCAGCGATCGACAAAGGCTTGCGAACGGAATATTGGAGCCAATAGCAATGAACTTAATCATGCGTAGTATGCGTATGTGTTAAAGCGCTTAATCTTAAGACTTGAATCTCTCATAAAATAATTAAGAAAATTCGTAGGTCTCAAGGAGCTCGTCTATCGTTCACTTTTGGAGACGAAGTGTGGTAATTCTTGGATAAGTTCGAAGGTGAGAAATTTAGAGCTTTGCTAGAATATTAAGAGCTTCTTTGAATTGTCGCCGTATGTTGAATTGGACGCAAATCTTTCGTCATTACTATCGCTGGAAGCTTAAGATGGCTTCGTTTTATAAAACGGACTTCCGTATACGCAAACATTTGCAGATGACTTAAATCGTAGAAATCAACTTTACTTTCTTCCCTTATCTTCCTCCCAATTTTAAGCTCCACGGGGGTCAGGAGTCCGCTCACAATTAAATTTGAACACACGCACCATTAAAGTACGCTGGAAGGTGCATTATGTAATATGGAAGGTGGACTTGGATACGAGGTCGACCAGATTACAAATGAAATGATGTAAAAGGGATTTGACGGAGGCTTTTTAACCCTTTTGCCTAAAAATTTGAATAAATGCACCATTAAAGTACGCTGGAAAGTGCATAGATATAACATTGGTGTACTGCAACTCGTTTGTGGAAACCTAGGTGGAAGCATAACAAACCCCTTTTGAACGCACCAGTTAATCGATGTGTGAGCCCTGGCGGCTTGGGTACGACCCTTCGGGGAGTATTCGTGGTGGCTGTGGTTTTCACATTCCCTAGCGGAATAACCGAGGTTTGGATGGGCCTCACCACTTACCAGAGTGGGTTTATTGTGCCATACGCACTAAACAATCTGGACTCCATTGTAGTTTGGACCCTCTAGCTTATAGGGATTGTCCAACTCACTGGGGGGCGTGGGTTACGCTAAATTAACCCGTGTGTCATTGGCACCATAGAATTAAGCCACATAGGCAGGAACCTACGTTAAATCTTTGTCACTCACTCCCTCCCGAGCAAGAAAACTTTCAGAAAGAACGCAGCTCGCTTGCAGTTTCCCCCGTGTCTTTGCTCCATGTGTTTATAATGTTTATACGGTTCCGTGTGCCCGGTTTAATTTCCTTTAAAATCGAGTCAATCGAGTACTCTAAACGATATGATAAAATAAAAGTCTATCCATCCATTGACACTTTTCTACCGTGACGTTCACACCCAACGTAGGCTTCCTTTTTGTGACGCAGCCCCATTTGTTGCTTTATTTCAGCGAATCTGCGTCTAGGGTATATGGCATGGTCGACTAGATTAGTGGCAAGTAATTCTCGGCATAATATTTAACATAAATGCAAACATTGTATGGATAATTTGTTTCGTAATTTCTTTTGCAAGCGATCAAAATTTGAATGAATTTAATATTAAATAAAAAAAGTAATTACATGTATGCAGGCAGGCAGGCAGGAAGGCAGGCAGGCAGGCAGGCGAGCAGGCAAGCAAGCAAGCAAGAGAGTTATCGCTTGCATATCTTTCGAATTTACGGACTGCAAATTCCTTTTTCGTTTTTTTCTCTTTTTTTTTTTTTAATTCTTTTTTATGAGAAATATATGGTCTTGCACTTCTTTCAAACATTAATCATCCGAGCAGCGCTCGGTTTAAAATTCACTGAAAATTTTATAGAAATGTAATAAAAAAAAAAAAAGAGGAAAAGTATTCTAAAAATATGTGAAAAATGGAAACGTGGTTATGCGTATGTATGTGTGTAAGTAAAGATTTACTTGTGGCCGTATTCTAAAAATGCCTTATTGTACGATTAGTGTTGCAGTTGGTGCTTACCTTTTTTCCTCTTTTTCCTTTTTTTTTTTTGGGTTCATGTATTATTTAACGATTATTTACTCACTTTGCATGAGTGTGTATTTGTGTGTGTGTTTATGGAAAATCAAGATTTCATATAAATAAGTAACTTTACGGATTACCTCTCTGCACTTCTCTCTCTCTCTCTCTCTCTCTCTGTCTGCTTAGTTTCATTTTGTAATGTTCACAAGGTGACGTAAAACGATCATAAAAGAATACCTTTACTTTTACATTGGGCGTTGTTTCGTTCGAAGCAGATGTGAGGAAATATGTTCCTGTCTATTCCATTAAGAAGACCTTGTTTGCACTTGTGTCGCCAATATATTTGATGTTTTTGGTATTGGGAGAGGAGCTTTTCTTGTTTGTCAACAAACAAACAAACAAATAAACAAAACAAGTGTTTGTGCCTTAGGAAGAATGGAAAAGGATATCAAAAATCTAAAGGGGATAAAGATTGAAATTGTCTCGAAATTACGCTAGAGCTTGCAACAATCAGATTCGTTGCTATTTGCTGCTCTTACGGCAAATAGATGTAGTCTTGTGATATGGTTAATTGGCTAGCAAGTGTGTGTGTGTGTGTGTGTATGGGTTATATGAGTTTTCCCGCTTTGGAAATTTTCGTTTCTTCATTTCCTATGAACGAGCTCAGTACGCACCTATCATTGTCCTTAACGATGTCCTTGTTTCTTATGCAGAACTGCTTGCTAGCGGCCTCATCGTCCGCGAACAAGAAAGAAACAATAGACATACGATTTGACGGACGGTGTACGTCATTTGCGGTAAGTGTACACAGCATTTCTCCGGGCGTTACTACAGCAGGGCACACATTTATCCTCACATCATAATCATGACGAATATGCACGAAGTTAATGAAGTGAGATAATTGCAATCGGATCAGTGAGATAACCGCACTGTGGCCGCCATACTATTATGCAGTGCAGAATGATTAATAATTTAAAATCGCAAAGTATTTTCAATGCAAAATGCGGACACGTTCTTTAAATGAAATGAAATGCAAATTAAATTAAATGAAATTAAATTAAATTAAATTAAATAAATGAATTCATTGTCTGCTTCATTTTGCTTTTCGCGTTTTAACGCGCTTTCATATATTTCTGCCTCTATATTATAAAAGATATTTTTCGATGATAAGTCCACGGTTCCCGTTTAGCAAAACGGTGCTAAATCGAACCAGAATATAACTCTAGCTATAATGAAAAAAGAAAAAAAAAAAAAAAAAAGGATTAACAAAATTAATACATGCCCATATGGGGAATATATATATATATATATATTATCCTGATATGTAATTTTCATATTCACTGCTTCGTTTTATAAAGAAAACACAAATACATTTGTGCAGTTGTATTCGGTGGGAAGTAGGCGCTTACCCTTAATTGCCATTAATAAGCAAAAATACATATTCAGCAGTGAATTCCTAACATTAACATACACTGCTAAATGTTCGTTCATAGAGCGCAGTTAGGTGGCCCAGCCAAGCCAAGCCAAGCCAAGCCAAGCCTTTCGCAACATACCAAGCATTTTCCCAAACACGCTTTATTAATTTTTACTGACTGAGACTGAGTTCTTCTGACGCTTCTTATCTCTTTTAATGACTGCTTGACTGCACATTGCGTGACTTGGCCGCAAAATGCAAGAGATACACGTTTTTTTTTTTTTTTTATATTTACAAGCATATAAACGAATGGTAATTAAAATGCTAAACTTTCGATTTTTATGGAAAAATAAAAAAAAAAACAAAAAAAAGCAATAACTACAAAATACGTTAATGTGGAAAACAAAAACAAATCTTAAAACTAATTGAAAAAGTAAAGAAAATTCTCCATGAAACTGGATCCACTTTTTGCAAAAGGTAAACCATACCATAAGCTACTAAAACTTGATTGAAAAGAAACCGTTAAAAAAATTCCCGTGAAATATAACACATGCATAATAATAGTTGAGGAAAAACAAAAATAGAGAGGAAAGAGATTACAAATAAAATTGATAATAGTGTTTATAGTTTATTTTTTATATATAAAAATATAATAAAAATAATTAATGAAACTATGGCTTTGAATCAAATAAAACTGAAAATATTATTTATGATCTGTTTAATGACTCTAATGCAAGCCAAACCGCAGCAAAAAACTTCCTTTCAAAAATATCAACAGCAACAAAAAATGCAACAACAACAACAACAGCAACAAGATCAACAACAAAAACAACAGCAAAACTATTATCTGCAACATTATAAAAATGAATATGAACAACAATTACAGCAACTACAAAAGCAACAGCAGCAGCAGCAGCAACAGCAGCAACAGCAACACCAACAGCAGCTCACTTCTACGGCTTTACAGAAACAGAAATATGATCACACATCAGGGTATCAAGTGCAACCGACTAAGGTAAGTTTCACAAACACAAATGCATTTTCTTTCAATAATGCATTCGCAAAAAGATTTTCAAATTAAGAGAAATCTCTGTGTAATTTAATAATACATTGTTTTAAATAATTAAACACAAAATCTTGCAGAAATAAAAGGTTCAATATTTTTGATTTCATTAAATTGAAAGGCTATCATCTATCATCTATACACACATATATATGTATTGAGAATTTATAATCGAGCTTCTCGCCATTGCCGGTGTGTGCAGCGATTTGTTACAAAAAAAAAATTTCACAAAACTTTCACTTCGAACTCATTTATTCATTACTTATTAGTTTTAAAAAATATAATGAATAACCGAAAACATACATGAGAACGCACGAAAAGACGAAAAATGAATGAATGAATGAATGAATGAATGAATGAAAGAAATCTTTTTAACCAATGCAGCCGATTACCCGCAATTACCGCGTCCTCTGTCTATCTCATATATACTCTGGATGACCGTTATTTTCTCCTTTCTCTCTCTCTCTCTCTCTCTCTCTCTCTCTCTTTCTCTCTCTCTGTCTATCTGCGTTTTCCAGGATCTCTTGTGTTGTTGAACGGTGTTTAGTGCAATCGTTCCTTAAGCAGGCACTGGAGCACGATTCCATTGGCATGCATTTCTTCGTCCTATTTGGACCAATTTAGCCAATTTCGCTCTTCTTCTACCGTTTCACTTCCTCATTTGTTTATTCTCTTCCTTATTTGACAATTGATCGGTTACACTCACATTTATTTCTTCGTCATGATTCTAAATGGTGGTCATGAATGTCTCTAGGTGGATATAGAGGGAGTAGGGGAATAGGATTTGTGTACCTTCGACTTAAAAGTGGAAACATCAAGTACGGCGAGTTGTTCTAAGGGCGGACATCGCGGTTAAAGACCGACGACCGACGACTCGCGGTGATGTGTCGTACGATATGCAGGACGAATGTCATGTAGTCCTGTTAAAGGGGTTAACTGGTGGACAAATGCCTTTAATTACTGGAGAACAATTGCCCTGGACGTGCCTACACATAAGCACGGCACCGTATATATTACGCCAATACGCAACGATATCGAGAGTTTTAAACACACTCTCGTCGCCAATGAATCCCGATCAAGCTCTCCATATAAATTTTGGAGGCTCCCGCACACACATGCGAGTTATATCTTAATTGTGGGCGGATATGGGCGGTGTAAATAAATGAAGCGGATATCGCATGCAGTGAAGTGTATTTTGCACCGCTTTAAAAAACTTAGTCTCTTCACCGCATCTTTCGATGGATCTGGAATTCATGTTCCGGCCAGCAAGCATCATTTTGTGTTTTTATGTCCAGCACATCAAGGATTGCCCATAGTTCCTCACTGACACGACCAAAGGAAGGGGGATTGTTCGTCATTTCCTTAATGCGTTACGAGGCAACGCTGTGTGTTTATTGACACTGAAGCTTACTCTATTTGTCTTACCACATTTTCTTATTTTTATGGGGTCTCAATTTGGTGTGTCATTCATTAGGTAGCGGTTGTTGTGTCTCTCGGCGCTGCCTGGTTCCCAGGTAAAAGGGAATGAGTGACACAAGCTGTTGTCGTCTGCGAAAGAATAAATAGCGTTTTCTGTCACGCATAGAAGATCATTGCTGGGAAGGGAAAGAGTAGAGCCGTATGGTGCTCCTGCATTAACGTCGGTTGATTACAACTCTCATCGAAATGCAGTAAGTTTGGAGGCTTGAGCAACATGGCATACTCTGCCAAATGTCTTTGAGGTATACACAAACCGAAGCGTTCTTACTTTTCACCGCAATGGCGAATAGTTCGGCTCCATTCCTGCGGACAGATTTGAAGAGAATCGGAGTGGATCCGCTGGATTAGTTTTCCCTCCTTTTTACCGAAGAATAGAAGATATTATGCTGGATAGGGTCTCAAAGTCATTAGACGAAACCACTCTATTCTAGCATTTACGCTTCTACAGAGGTAAATTTAGGACTTTGGATACGACACTGTTGCCGGCATTCGGATGTACATCGTTGCGTGTATACGCCGCAAGGTCTTTGTGTGATGTGAAATTTTGCAGTATTTGGGATCCAGCCAAGTGGAAATCATGGGGATTGCGGTGTTCACTTGCCGGCATCGGGCTGTAATTACTGTACCTGCGGGTCTCCGGATAAGTCAGAAGTTTTGTGCCAGAGCGGTAAGTGTTACGCCGTCGTCGATCGAGCACGCGCCATATGTCGTAAACGATGTTGGACAGGACAGGTGTGAATGGATGGACGGAACAAAAAAGCACTGGTAAACTGTTTACATGGTGTTCTTGCATGTAGTTGTTGTTGATGCCGCCGTTGCTTTTGCTTCTATAGTTTCTGGTGCTTCTTACCCTCGATGCTGTGGCTGGGGTTGTGTTTTTTGATGTTATTCCGTTTCTGCTGCTCTTCTTCTGCTTTATTGTTCGTTTTATTATTGCTTTTGTTGTTGCAATTGTTGCTATGTTTTAGTTGTTGGCACGGATATTGCCGCTTTTATCGTTCCTATCGTTCCTTATTGTTGCTTGCGTTGCTATTGTGTATGCTAATCTTTACGTTGCTGCTATTTTTGCTGTTTCTCTCTCTCTCTCTCTGTGTGTGTGTGTGTGTGTTAGTGTTGCTAGTGTTGTTTTTGCATAGCCTTTGCTGTTACGCTTCTAAATGCTGTTTTCATTACTGTTTTTGTTGTTGCGTTGTTACTATTCTTGTTTTCACTGTTGGTTTTCATTGCTGGTTTTGTTCTCCTCACCTCCTGTTATATGCCGTTTTTGTCGTCATTTCCGTTCTGCTGCTGCTGCTGCTGTTGTTGTTGTTGTTTTTGTTGTTTATATTTTTGTTAGTCTTTTTGTTTTTCATGCTATTACGACAGGAATAACTGTTGCGATCTTATTATGATGTTCTTGTTCCTATTTTCATTTGGATTAACTGAATCGTTTCTTGACGCGTTAAGTGTCCCGTTTCTTGATGTGAGTTTTTTTTTTTTGGGAGTGTTAGTTTCAAGTGCTCGATCGGTTGCTATGTCGGAATGTGTGATGGAAAGAACCATGAGATGTGTATAAAAATTAAATTTTCGTCCTTCCGTGCACTGTTTCTTCTTCTCAACGCCTAACATATCCTAAGTGTATTTTTGTAAAAAAAAAAAAAAAAAAAAACACTGGCAATGTGCAACATTGTAGCAATGAAAAATCTCTTGACGATTTTACACCTATGTAAAATTTGGACCGACTAAGTTAGCTATCGATTCACTAGAATAAAGATAATTTTTATCGATCAATAGTTAAGTTTTGAATATAACGTCTTTGGGGATTCCATTAATATTAATAGACTTTCAATGAAAAATAACTCTTAGATCCTTATCGAAGCAATCCTTTGTTATCTTTACGTGCGTGTTAAGGATTAGATGTAATTTTTTATTTATTCACTGAATTGTCTCAACTCAACTTAGTTTTCTTTTTCGTTGCAATTTTTCGTAAAAGTAAAAGTAATTTATTTACTTAATTCTTCTTCTTCTTCTTGTTCGTGTCACTTTCAGTTATTGCATGTATTTACGTATAGATAGATGTTTTATACGAGAAATATAATGTAACTACGTTTTCTTAGTTGAATGCACTTAATTTCACTTAGTTCTCCTGCTAATGATAAACAATTTTTCGCTTCATTAATCTTTCTGCCATAAAGCGAAGCTAGTGATAACGATATACATACATTTTTAATGGGATTACAATGAATTTCCCTACAAAAGTAAACAATTGCAGTATCAGAGACGGAGCAAGAGAAGATCCCTGTACATCACATAAGAGAATTCGGGAATTGAACAAAGTCGCTTTCTCAACCTTATTTTCAATTATTTATTATTTATTATTTACGCATATATACTTTGTAAAGAAATTTTGAAAATATGGATTCAAAAGCTACCGCATGGATCACTTAGATCATATGCTCACCTGCTCACCTATATTGAAAACTCTACCGTCCTTGAGATCATCCACCTACTCGACTATTCATGCGGATCTTCATACTGTATTTTAGACAACTACAAGCATAGAAATCTTAGATAGAAACCTGGCCTATTATCCTTTTCCGTTAGTGGAAGTTTAATCTGAACGAAGAAGGTCGAGTTTATTTTTCATCGTTAGTACAAAAACGTAATATGAAGCGATCGGCTTGAAACCCATAGTTTATTTTCCTATTGAAAAAAATGTTTTTTTTTTTTTTTTGACTGGCAAAAGTTAATCAAGACGAGTATGAGAAGTTGCTTGCACGTTAAATCGTTTAGCGTTATCTTGTTTGTATTGGTGTTGATTCGATATTTCAATTTCAAATCAAGATTGGAATGAATGGTGTGGGCTTGACATTTCAATTTCAAGTCGTATATACTAAGTTCCGAGACACATTTATGAATTGATGATGTTCACAGTTCGAACTGATCGAATTACGTGGACCGACACGTAACATTTTCTAGTCATAAGAAAGGTCTCTTTTTTGTTGTTATTTTTTTTTTTTTGGGCTCTTGAAATGGATCGAAATCTTTTTATTGCGAGCTCTACAATCAATCCCATTATTAATATAAAAAGTGACGTAAGATTTTGCAAACTTTCGCTCAGACGTTAAGATAGACTTAACAAGTCATTGATTAAAATGAACAAGAGAGATGTAGTATTGGACTAATCTTGACTTTTGAGAGAGTTTTTTTTTTTTTAAATGCAATCAGTTAATTCCCAAGGATAAGCATTATTAATGTATGGGTAAAAAATAGTCAAGTGTGTAAGGGTGTTGCAGGAGTCCATAGATAATATCAAATTTATGACATCTGAACGTGAGATAATCAGCGAATTTTTTTGTGCCTTACAAATTTCCCATTAAATATGGTTGATCACGGCACACACTCAGGCACACTCGTGAGTGTGTAAAATATTTGAATCTCTCAGCGCGACTCAAAGTTGTGTTCGTGTCAGGGATTCAAAGTTAAAAATTGGATTGATTGATTGACACCTTCTCAATTAGTCCGGCAGCAGCATGTTCTGTAAATCTTTTGCATCTTTATTTAAAAAAAAAAAAAAATTATATTTTTCCTCATTTGAAATTAACTTAATTAAGTGGCTCATCGAATTTGGCCGAATTTTGCGACAATTAAGGATGTAGGCTCAACTCTTGTTGACGTGTTTGTGGGTAGAATGCTTGTTGCATTGAATTCATGAAATTGCGCTAAATTTCAAATTTTTCTCTGTCGGCTTTTATGACTTTGGAGAATTTGACAAGAAACTGCCTGATAGATGGATGTGGAAAAACGTGTGTACACATTCGTTTTCTCATCTCAGGCTCATGGTTATCACAATTGTAAGTCAAAAAAAAAAAAAGAAAAAGAAAAACAATTAATTTATAGCAGATACAGACGTTTTCGTAATTAATATTAAAAAACGAAAAGAAAAGAAGAAAAAGAAAGAAACGACAAACAATGGATGAAGGAATTTTAAATGCTCATCCAAAGAAACAAGACGCAGTGGTAAGTTGATTTGAAATACAAATATATGTATGTATGTATGTATGTATGTATGCTCATAAGGATTTAAGGATTGCGTAGCAGTTGTGAATTCCGTTCCAAATATTTTTTCATGCGAATTGAAAAAAATATTTTCATGTTTTTCTCGAAGAGATATTTAAGAAATTCTTCTCTTTTTTTTTTTGCATAAACACATTTAACGAATGTTATGGGAAGCACGATATATGTGAGAGTGAACTCTCGCTTTCGACAATGTTTCCATCAAAATTTTCTACTATTTTCATACCCTATGCTTTATACTTGTCCACTGAATCATTTTCTGAATCGATTTAAGCCCATGCCCATGCATTAATTCCATTCAATTTGCAGGTCGTATTTTTTGGTATTACAACGACGGGCTTTTAGGCCAAGTAACCCGAAATGAATTTTTATATGAAAAAGAATTGCAATTTCCAGATTTCTCAACAAAAGTTGAGCGCAGTAATCGTATTTCGACATTCGAAATTGCTGTGAAAAATGTAGCACAGATGGTCTGATGCTTTGAACTTTCCATATGAAAAGTGAGCGTTTATACGGGAAAACTGTCTAATTATACTCTACGCCACTTGCGATACGGGGTATATTAAGTTAGCGCGGACATATGTAACGCACAGAAGGACTGAAGGTGGACCCATCTTTTATTATACCGATCGGATCAGAATCGTAATTTCAATTGATCTGTCTGTCTGCCAATCTGATGTCTGTCCATGTGTTCAACCTGTAGGTCGCATTTTTTTGAGTTATTTCGATGAAATTTGGTACAGTGACGTGTTTTCACCGCAGGACGAATGCTACTGAAAATCGTTCGGATTGCTCCACTTTTTCAACCACTTCCCACATAAAATTCTAATTTTCAAAAATTCTCAACAAAAGCGGTTAAGCGGTACTATTTCGGCATTCTAAATTGGTATGAAAACTTTGGACCGGAATTGAGGCAATTTTTGAACCTCCTCCCTTATAACGAAAACTGAAGTTTATACGACAATGCGTCATGATGAAATTTGGACCAATTCGGCCTAGTTTTTGAATCGTGCCCTTTGTAAGGATTGAACTTGTACTACATTAGGTTGCATTTTGGGCCCGCTTCCCCACAACTACACACATGAAAAATATGCTTTTATATAAAAAAAAAAAGATTTAATTTTTGTGTTCTATAATAAAAATAAGAATCGTGTTAGACAATGTGGTGTAGGGTATTTAGTGTTCGGCCTATAATGTTCTTACCTGTTTCTAATGTTTAACAGTGGGAGTTAGTCCGTAGGTTAATATGGAGAAATTAACTGCACAAAATTTGGATCATGTGGATATATTTTCTATATTTTCTCACTCTAAGACTTGTCATATGATGAAAATTGGTCCGTAATAATAATTTATAATAGAACTTAACGTTACTATACCTGGACTACCTTCATCTATTTTTCAGACACTATCAGACCCATAGAATGGTACTTATGAAAACTAACCCTGCTTGTAAGCAGTAAATTTCAATCCTTAGTACTCTATGTCAAATTGTTAGTGCTACGACGAAAATGTATGAATAATGACAAGGTTTTTGACAACAAAATTAATTTCATTAAAAATTAGATCGCGGGAGTTCATATTCTTGGGCTGCCATAAAAAGTATGCTTGTAAGTAGAGGGGAAATAAGATATCATTTTCCATATTTTATCCCGGAAAGACATGAAGATATGTGCAGAGCAGTTAATAGGTGGCATTGCCTGACTATAATCTTCTTATTTGTACATATTGTTTCTCTAACGACTGAGCATACGACATAACGGCATTTATTTAAAGTCTTATTACAATTTCAACTATATATGGACGCATGCACATACGTATACATTTATGCGAATGCATATGAATATATATATATATATATGTTATAATATATATATGGGTATGTGAACGAAAACACACCAATTGCTGACCAAAAATAACAAAATCAATACAAACCACTTATAAAAACTAAAAAAAAAGAACTAAAAAAACAAAAAACAAAAAAAGTTACCGCTTTGCTTATATAAGCTTGTGTAAGGTATTCGAAAAGTTAAAGAATTAAAAAAACAAAACAACAAACTACTCCTTTCACTACACACACACACACACACACACACACACACACACACACAAGCGCACACACAAGCACGCCCACATACGTTTCATTTACCGAAACACGAATACAAATAAACCAAAAAACAAAAGCAAAAATTTATCACCCGGCAAATGGGAAAAGAAAGCAAGTAAGCGCACCAGGAAAGAAAACAACGAAAAAAATTACAAATTAAAACAACATGTGAACAATATTTCCCCCAGCGTTGAAAAATAATGTTTTAAGAGCCTTTATTATGTTATGTTATTGTTCAAAAATCCCATGTATATATATATATGTGTGTATGTAAAAAATAGTGTGGACGCAGGCAACATAAAGAATTTCGTTTTAAATTAAATTTTAAATTGAATCGACGAGGAGATGACGAATAAATATTAAACAAACACTATTTCAGATTTAGAAAATTTTATTAAATCGTGCGGTTATAGTTAGCTGCTTCAGCCCCATGATGTGTACATGTGTGCTTTCAGTAATAGTTAGAACTCAAGTGGAAATAAGAAGACTGTGTCACGGCAATGGAAGAAAGCCGTGTTATTTGAAGCGTTTTGATGCAACAAAGACCGGTAGTTGGGTGGAAGAATGAATGGTTTGAAGAGAAAATTTCAATTTATTTTAAAGGAACGTGTGCGTGCCTTTGCCTACTGGCAATTGAGTTGTTAGACCTTTCGCTTGCGTGCCTACAATTTCGAAATTACAAAATTAGAAATTTAAACGAAACGAAGGGTATGTTCGTTTTGTCAGAACGTTTGCAATGCCCAGAAGGAAGCATCGGAGATTCCACAAAGTATCCGTCTGTCTGTCTATCTGTCTGTCCGGCAGTGTTACGTCTGTTGCAAACATTCTCCTTGCCGCAAAAATAAAGCTACTTCTTGCACGCAAGTTGGATCAAGTTGTTCAAAATTGGTCCAATCGGTCGAAGGACACGCCCACAGCTCCGCGTAAACTGACAACCTTCCTGTTTTTCAAAGGGAATAAAAAATTGCTTTTATGTTCTGTCACTCACAAACTATAGCATATAAATGTACAAAAATTTGAACGCATATTCTATGGGCGATGCTGTAGCATTCATCCACAAAAATAGAAAAAATTGACCATGCCTACCCAATATTATAGCGTATAAACAGTCAATTTAATTTCAATATCTTTATAAGGCGCAGGAACAAGCTTCAAAAACTCCATCAAGTATGCAAATTTTTAGCCAGTTTCAAATTTCGTCTGTCCATCTGTTCGTTTGCGCAATTGTCTAATATATATGTTAAACATTGCCCCGTTAACGAAAGTAAATATATCGCCTATGCGACAAAAAGTTAGAAAAAATGAGCTGCGCCCACTCCATATTATGGATAATGAAAATATAGTTCTTTTCCTTTTCTCGTCTTTGGATGATGGGCATAAAAGATTCGGGCACGACCGAATATAATTTTCTTACTTTTTTTTTTAATTTCTACTCTTTTTTTTTAAACATGGGCAGTGTACGGAGTCGACGAATACATCTTGAATAAATAAAAGAATGAAAGAAAATACTGTCGTTGTCGTAAATGTATATATAAAAGAATCGGGCTGAAAGGCTCCTAACAGAAGTCTAAAATCATGTTTTGCTTTCCCACACTTTCTTTACAAATGATAATGACAAGTGAACAAGATATTGTCTCTGCGATTAGTGTGCCGACCTTACCATACAATCACCTCTGCAGAAGCAATCGGGATTTCGAGCATGAGCAAATTAATATTACAATCGAAAAATTGTCGGGCTGTCAGTTTGCAAGTGATTGCCTATGCTTATCTAATTTTCCGCTTTTCATGGAACTGAAGTTGCCTTCGACATGCTACCATATCCTATTCCTGTTGTTAGGTGACTTTGAAAAAATGCAAGTAAAATGTAATTTGACGCCAAATACTCCGCCAGGTTGCCAGTACTTTTCAGTTCATTATCACAGATACTTTTCGAGTATACCTTTCGTAATTCTCGGGGCAGGAAATGTTTTTTTTTTTTTTTTGGAAATTTATTTAATTTATTCCAAGAATCGAGATCTTTAATTTAATTGTCTGCCCACAGAGATCGTGAAATGCGATTGGCAGTCATTTTGATCAAGAGCGCATCACAACTGTACTTAAATGCTAATGAAATAAAAAATATGTTCTTGAATTTAATCATATGGCCCTCGTTCCGTTTTTTTTTTTTTTTCGATTTTTGTGTATCTCTCTCAGTGCTTTATGCTTGTGATGATGGTTATTACAGGCTTGCGTTAGAGTGTAGCGTTTGAAGCGTTTGCTATCCTTTGGCAACGAACAGACGAACGGACGTTTGGATATTATAAATTGACAATTAATAAAAATCACATTGAATAGCAACGTTGTGTGTTAAATTAGGCAAGAGACGCTGCTGATTAAAAGAAAATGGATTAAAAGCAATAGAAGAAGAGATAAAGTTTATTGTCCAAAGACTTCATAATCATTTCGGATCGCAACCGTATGTCTACTTGGAAGAAATTGGAAGTAATTTGATTGATAAGAGACGCCAGTATGCAGATAGACTTGCTCAGGTGAATTGAGAAAATAAATAAAAGCACAGAATGGTTGAGAAAATTGCATCAGTCTTAATATCTTTTGTTACCGTTCGAACGATAGCATAGCGTGAAGGCATCCTTTGCTTATGGTTGCGACTTGGAAGAAAGCTAGAAAATAAAAATTTCTAAGTTCATGAATAAATTATTTTGTTCGTCTAAGCACTTGAATGTGTAGCAAGAAAGAGTACTCAACACAAGTAACACAACGCACAGCGAAATGCATAAGAAAATTTACATTTCAGTGAGAATTCCTTTATCTCTCTTCTTCTCTTTAGAACAAAGGGACAAAAAAAAAAAAGAAAAAAAAAAACTTGCAACTACACATTTGGCATAAGCAACCGTAGTGTATGAAATCCTGCGGCATATGAAACGAAAGTAATACAAACACAAGACCTAACAATAATAACAAACAATGTATGCAATAATAATAACACTGAAGAGAGAAATTCATAAACAAGCACTCCACTGTAGTACACCGGTATGCTGCATAGGGCATCAAGCAGCAGTCAGCAGTCAGCAGGCAGTAGGCAGCAGGCAACGAACAGAACATAAAACGCATAAAAACAGCAAAATAATGATAATGACTAGAGCATGCAAACAAACATACATACTATGTAATACATAATACATTCATAAACAAGGAGAACAACAATAACGAAACGAAAATCATTATTAAAAACGACTACAACAGAAGAAGTATTAGACGTAGTACAAGTAGAAGAATATAAGGAAATTTTTATGTGACTCGACGACGGCTTTCTAAATTGTTTTGTTAAGATTTAATTCTTTTTGCATTGCATTTCTTTTCCCATAAGATACGTTTTAGGCTTTAGGGAGCTTACATGAGTGGGAGCGGGAGTGGAAGTGGTTGGAGTGCGGGGCTCATCTTTGCACTAAATATGTCGATAATGTTTATGAATATTTATAAAGTCCAGAGAAGGATTTCAAGTTAAGTCAAGATGTCATGTTGCTATTACTTTTCGAGATGACACGACCGGTTTTTCATAATACTTTCTGTCACATAAACCCTTTCATAAGGCTGGGCAGAAACACCATCCTTACTTACGTATGGAGGCATGCGAACGAGTAAGGGATTACAAGGAAAAGTCGAGAGAAACAAGAATAAGAATTAACAGTTTTTACAACAAGAACAACAAGAACAACAAGAGCGAAAACATCGGAGGGATGACATTAAAAAAGTTTCACTGGTGCGTGAACAAGCAAAATGCACATTTACCGTGGCACAGGTGAAATAAAACAACAAAAGGAAACTTGATTTTTTGTTTTTTTAAAACACCCCTCCTGTGGCCCTGATACTGCTTCTGCCGATATACGCTCCTAGGTTACTGCATACGAGTAATTGTTGTAAAAATTTTATGACAACAATAACAAAATATAACTTTAACAGCACTGGCTGTTACTTGCTGCTGCTGTTGTTGTTGTTGTTGACACACCTAAACTCTACGGGCGGTAAATACAAGCTTTTACATAATAAAAGCAGTTCTTGTTCCAATCCAACTATTAAGCTTATGCGGGATGAGTATGAAATTAGTAAACATCCGCGTTTCGGGTTTTTAGCTTAACAATAATGACAACAATAATAAATACAAGAGCAACAACAAAGAAATAATAACAAATAAAAACACAACAGACGCAATATAATATTAGAAAATTCTATAACAGATGCTGGATGGCGAAGGGTGGATGACATAGAATAAAAATACACGTGAAAAATTGCAAAAGAAAAAAAAAGAAGAAGAGCAAACTGCCAAGTGGAATATGAGGAGTAGAAAAACAAATGATATATTTTTTAAAGACTTGACTTTCCCTATCATCAGACATCAGCAACGTTACGAAATTAAAACAAGTAACAAAATTATATTCGGTCGGGACCGAATCGTTTACACCTATCACCGTTTGTCCCAAAGAAAGACAAAAGAAATAAAAGAATACAATTTTCATGCTCTACAATATGGAGTGGACGCAGCTGATTTTATCTATTTTCAAAATAAAGGCTTTTGCCGTATAGGATTGCGGGCGTTGTGGGCGTGTCCTTTGAAAAGTTCAGGTCAATTCCAAATTTATTTTGCAAATTTGTTGTCGTCTTCTTCATTTTCGCTAAGGGGAGAATGTTTATCGCAAATACTACAAAGTTGCGCAAACAGACAGATGGACAGACGAACAGACGGGCTTGGTTAGGTGCACTCAAGATTTGAAACTGGCCAAGAATTTGCATACTTTATGGGGTTTTTGAAGCTTGTTTTTACGCGTTAGAAAGGTGTTGAAAATGCAATTAAATTTTGTTATACTATAATGTAGGGTAGGCGTGGTCAAGTTTTTTCCTGCAGATGCTGGAGCATCGTCCATAGAATATGTATTCAAATGTTTGTACATTTACTTGCTGTAGTGTATGAGTAATGGGTAAAAACCGTGTTGTCATTTCTTTTGAAAAAAAGAGGTTTTCTCAGTTTCCGTGATGCTGTGGGCGTGTCGTTCGATCAATTTGGCCCATTTTCAATACTAACTTGCGTGCAAGAACTTTCAATGTTTTTGCCAAATTTGAAGTCGATAGCTTCACTTTTGCGGCCAGGAATATGTTTATAACAGACATTACACAGACGGTCAGACGGACAGACGATTTAGAATTTGATGCTGTGGGATATCTGATGCTTCCCTTTGAGCGCTGCAAACGGTTTGACAAAATGAGTATACCTCTCATCCTTCGGTGATGGGTATAAGAAGGAAAAATTACAAATACAAAAACAAAGTAAGCCGCGTACATATATATATACCTTACCGGTAAACAAATAACTGTAGCAAATAATAATAGGATTAGTTGCGACAAGGAATTTGCAGCATCGAGGGGTACGCGCGTCGGGGATTCTGGCAACAGGCATTGCATCTATTTGGTAACGAATCAAAACAAATCGAGTCAGTTTCGAATATTTTATATTATATCCTTCCATTTACCATTCGCTCTTAACACGTTTGCATTCCTTCGGCAGTTTCTTTTTTATTTGATTTTAAGAAAACCGCGCTTCGAACATTCGAAGTGCACAAAAATCAGAAGATACCTGCTCTGATGCACTTTGGGGCCGCAAAAAGTGACACGGAAAGGAAAAGAAAAAAGGAAAGGAAAGCAACGAAGGAGATACCTCGACTCAATACGATCACTTTCTTTGATTATTTTGATCGGTTTGTCTGCACGGTTCAGTTCATTGTTCTTTGATCGATTACACAGAAGTGTCGACTCGACGACTTTCAGATGACCTTTCAGCCCAAGTCGATGCAATCGTTTTTGACATTTTAACAGTCAAGTTCACACAAGTTTAACCCTGAAAAAGGATTGGAAGGTGAATCTGGCTGAAGTCCGCCGACGTACGCAAAACTCTAAAAGCTATTTTTTCGCGATATTCGGACGCGATATTGAACGCACGGCCAAACTTTGAGTTATTTCACGACGAAAATCCTAAAACGAAATAGATTTTCGTAAATAATATGACAAAGGTTTCACACGTCCAAGAACACACACCCAATGTAGATTTTCTCATATTTGGGTCGCGTTTTCTTCACGTATTCTTCTTCTTAGTAAAATTTAGTTTCATTTATTGATTGCTCTGCGTCGCTCTGATCCTTATTGGGGTTGCTTTAAATATGTTTGAAAGTCAATGGTAATTCTTTGATAAATGAAGAAAATATTATGTAAAAGCTGACGCTAATGATAATGGCGATGGTCATGATGGAGACATAGATAAATTAGATTCAGCTGAAAAGCTTTTCCCAAACAAAAAAACTAAAGCAACTGGATCACCGTAAATAACCCAATCCAATAAGTGATTTTTTTTTCTTATTTTTTTTTATTTTTTTTTTTTAAGAGATAAATATAAGTGTAAGACGCAGTGAAAGTTTTTTCTATGAAAAGTTCTCGAGAAATAATTTTTGCTTTCAGGAGGTTTAAGGTTTTTCTGCTTCAAAGCAAATCGAAAAAGAATAAAATAAAATGCAATTCTTCTTTCCATTTGCTTTAGTATAACAACGAGAGAACACTAAACCCTTCTGTTACCACTTTTTACTAAATCTTTTAATCATTTTTTTTTTTTTTTTGTTTTTGTTTTTTTACCTCTTTTTCATAGTTCCTAGTGCTTCCTTCCCATTGAGTTTGTTTAAACATAAGTTTGTATGCATGCATATGTGTATGTTAGTTGAATTGCTTTCTTTCCCATTTTTATAGTTTCTCTAATAGTTTTTTCTGCGTGACAATCTTATGTCTGCTCGTTCGTTCGGTCGCATACAGTGACATTAGTTTTGACCAAAACACAAACAAGAAAATTATATTCGGTTGTGATTGAATCTTTTGCACCCATTATCCAAAAGAAAAAAATGCCAAATACTAAATTTCTGTACCCTATAGGCGTGGCTGATGGCAATCTGTTCAGGAGCAAAATTTTTATATCGTGTATCTTAGGTATTCTCAGTTTTAGCCGCATAGGTGTGTGGGTGTGTGGTAGTCATATCCGTTGGAAAGTTTAGTTTATTATTAAATTCTCGTGCGATTTTGTAGGCGATATCTTCATTTCATCACAAATAGTACAGAGACGAACAGACGCACAAATAAGCATCAAACCGACGGATACGCTTCGGTGCTTCCCGAATTCGACACTGATCAAGAATGCATATAGTTTATTGCGTATTTGGAGCTTGCTTCTGGGCGTTATAAAGATTCGGACAAATTGTGATACACTAGAATATTGGGTGGGCATGGCCAATGATTTCCATTTTTGTGCAGATACAATAGAAATGCCCACAGAATGCAACTTGTGAGTAATTAGTACAAAAACAATCTTCTGAGGTGACCTCAGTGTACCGGATACTGCAGACGTGTCCTTTCAATATCTTTGTTAAATTTGAGGTGGATTTCTCCATTTTCGTGGTCACGAAATTATTTAAAACCGGCCAACATGCTTAAATTGATTCAGAATTTAATTGTGATCAGAAATAATACAAGACATTGTTGGGTCTCTGAAGCTTCTTCCTACGAGGCCTTGCAAACGCTTTGACAATATGAATATACCTCTCGTCCTTTGATGATGGGTATATGGAATGAAAATATGGGAAGGTAACCATAAAACCGCAGCATGTGTATGTGTATGCATTGACGTACACCCAGTTAGTTGTTTACTTGTTTGTGTGCATCTCCAACATGGATATCAGGAAATTAATCAAACTATATTCATTCACTCTATGCATCCGATAGAAGAACGAAAATATCGAAAGAAAAGAAAGTTGAAAGAATTTATAAAATTCGAGAGAGAGAGAGAAAGAGAGAGAAGCAGGCACTGTTAACTATTTTATAATTTCCATTTTCGTTTGTTTTTTGTTCCTTTTTCCAAAACAACATATGTATAACAAATAAAAATTTCATTGAAAAAAAAAGACAAGAAACCGAAAATTTAGTTTGGAAGGCATCAGATTTACTAATCAACTAAAGATTGCAAAAAATAAATTTAGGTTTATGATATATAGGAGAATGAACGCCATATAGACTTCCAACGCACTTCTTTTAACGCAACTATGAACTCCACTTCCTATGTCTCGATTAGGTTCGCTTAACCTCTGACAGGGGAGAATGACTAAAGACGACACCTTCGGGTCATTGCATTATTTAAATTAATACAAAATTTACTGAATCCGGGGAGCACCTGTAAAAGCTTACTGCTGCTTAAATTACAATCTCGTGTTCAAATTAAAATGTTCATTAAATTATGATATGAATATTAAATAAATTTCATTACATGCAACGTATCCTTCAAAAATTTTATAGTACATATGCGATATGCGATAGTGTGAATACTTTATAGTATAAGTAATATTTTTTATTTTCGTTGCTTTTTTGTTTTTTTTGCAATCTTCCCAGCAAGCAAATAGGTGAAGATTTAAAGTGTATCCTAAGCTAAGCCCATTTTTATTTGAAGAAAATCAGAAAATTCTCAGTTCGTTTGATGTCTTGAAAAGAACTTACCTCGTTTTTCTTTCACACCTCGTTGGTTTCCAATTACATTTATATTTATATTTATATTTATATCTTACTTATAAGTATGCATTTATAGTTATAGATGATGTATGCATGCAATGTGCATGTGTGTTGTGATGAAGATTTATTTAATGAAAAGACCGATATAACAATGAAAATATTAACAGAGATTTTCCTAATACGGATTTCAAGCTTTTCCTTATTGTAACAATCGCACTGCATCGTATAGTGAGTGCATAGGTTCACAGAAAATATGCCTAGAAAAGCATAACAAAACAGTTTCAGACATTTTTTATATATTTGCCTATGCAAATGTGTGTAAATGTGTGCAGGTGTATGTGTAAAGGCATGATTTCAATGAAGAGTTTCTTAAGTTCTTTCGAAGGTGAATTCCATCTAAAAATGATGTTATTCTACGGGACGGAATGGATTTCAAGTTTCATATGTACATGCATATATATATATATATATATATATATATATATATGGTATGGCTTACACAGAACGAACAACATGTCATACAATGACGTGAACATACACAATACGAAATGTTTATATCTACGAATAATTCCGTCGAAAAATAAATGACAAGAACCCTTTTTTCTGCACACAAACACAAACGATAAGCTTATTTGCATTATAATATATTATATTGCGCACACATATACAATATATATATGCATGCATAGGACATGCAAATAAAGAAATATTTTGATTGCTCAAAAGTTTAATAATGAATTTTTTAATTTTCATTTAAATTCGCGTCCTATATATATACTGTTTTTTTCTTGTTTGCTTCCGTCGACAGCGACGGCCTGTTCAAACAATATGACACTTGCGTTTGCAAACTATAATACTTTGACACTTTGCATTTTATGTATGTGAACGCTTACGAGTATATGTCACAATCACATGTTTATTCATGAGTATATAAATTTTAAGGGACTTGTATTTATACCCTACGCCACTTGTGACACAGGGTGTATTAAGTTGGCCCGGTCATATGCAATACGCAGAGGGGCTTACGATAGATCCATCTTTTTTTTGTACCGATCGATTTAGAATCATAACCACCTGAATTGATCTCTGCCCCTTCGTTTGTCCGTCTGAGGTCTGTCCATGTAAATTTGATGCAGTAACGTGTTTTGACCCCAGGACGAATGCTATTGAAAATGGTCCGGATGGGTTCACTATCTCAATCATTCCCCACATATAATTATATACATTAAATACACGTACTAGACAGGTTGCGTTCTGGGCCCACTTCCCACAAATACGTACATGAAAAATATGCTTTTATATAGAAATTTTTGTGTTCTATAATAAAAAAGACAATGTGGTGTAGGATATGTAATGGTCGACCTTGCCCGACTATAATCTTCTCATTTGTTCTTTTTTTTTTTTTGATTTTATCGTTTTTTTATACAGTAATTATACCCAAAATTGCAGTTGTGTCGCAATTCTTTATGAAATTTTCTAAAAGAGTGACGTTTTTCGACGTTCGGGGAAAGATACAATAGATGTGCAGAGTACATAGCAATGGTTAATCAGAGAGGAGCTGATACAAGATAAAGTAATATTCGCACGATATTACCAAAGGCATAGAATGAAGCAAGAAATAGAAACAGACTTACGCCGCAAATGCAGAAGCAGTATAAAAACAATAAAATCATATTATTGCCGGGTGCATAACACTTGCTGGCACGGAATACCTGAATAGAAACAACCGGCTATGTAAAATAGTACACCAAGTATTGGCTGAAGAACACAAAACACGAACGCCACCAGCCCCGTATTATATATAGAACTAGACTGCCAGGAAGTATTGGGAGAGACAGCGCATAGCCATGCGTCCAATCAACGGCCATAAACCGGACATAGTTGTACTAAATTGGCAGAACAAGACCATCGACATTGTAGATGTTATAATCCCGCTCACACAAAATATGCAACCCGTGTACTCCAATAAGATTGCCAAAAATGCGGAACTGGCACAAGCGATGAAAAGTATTTACAAGAAATATAGAGACAGTTAGTCCATAACTCCAATTGTGATGTTTTGTGCGGGAGTAGTGCCTAAAACTGTTATAAGGGCAAGTCTTAGGCATGTAAAGATTCGTAAGGTACAGGAGAAGACAAAGTTGCTCTCTGCAACAACTGACACGCGGGTGCCTGCAACACCAGTAAATACAGATGCTAGAGTGATATTAAAAATGAAAGCATGAAAGCGTTAAGAGAAAATTGTAAAACAGCTGAGCCCAACACCTCGGAGTAATAAATTCGGGGAAGGATAAAGTCCCAGCTGACGAATGTGAGAAAACTCATAATAATAATAATAAAAATAATAATAATAATAATAATAATAATAATAATAAAAATAATAACAATGATAATGATAATAATACCCACTAATAAAATTGATTCCATTGTTTTTATCAGTTTTCAATTATTTGAATTGTGGCGGGAACAAGTGTGCAGAGAAGACCAAGGCCAATTACCAAAGTAAAACAATTAATTTACACAATAAATATTAGACAACAATTAATTATAAACACACACATACGCATGGTTATTATCGAGCGGAAAACATATGTATTTGCATTCGAGAGCAAGAAGCGCGAAACTTTATGCTTAAAATGAAGCCAATTTTCTAACATCGGTTGTCTTGAAACGAATCTTTGACACCCACCTACCTGCTTGCAAGGGTATCATCTATGTAAACTATGTAAGACTATGTATGCGCGATAAGTTGTGAGCCATTAGCTAAGGTATTCGCATATTTTCGACATTATTGCGATTTCTATCTACAGAACGAATGAATGAATGAATGAATGAATGAATGGATCGGTAATTGGCTTGGCAGATTTGCGAGCTGCGTCGGTATTTAAGCTTAATATCAAAATATCAAAAGCATTTTACTCATATTCGTACGGCAAAATTAACTTTGTTAGTTCTTGTTGCTTAGTGCTTGGTGCTCGGTGCTATATAGCAACAAATGTTCAACACTTGTATTTATTTTACGGAATAATTATTGCAAATGTGTATAGTGGGGATGGTTGTGAGTGAGCAATATAGCTAAATAACTAAAATAAGAAAAAAAAAAAAAAAAAAACAAAAAAACACATAAACAGCGACAACAATTCAAAAAGTAAACAACAGTTTGCTTAATGTACCCGGGAACACTCGCTCAGCATGGAGACATATGTGTGTGTGTGTACAATGACTATATGTATATGTGTACGATTGGTAATTCGTGTTTAAATTTATACGCAATTTTAATTTGCATAGGTTGTGTTTGTATTATTCTTTTTGTTTATGCACGTACTTGTGTACGCATAGAATACATTCGGAGTCAACTGCAAATAAGCTTCGTATGTAAAATTAAATACGTAGATGTAAGCACTTATGTACATATATGTACAGAAATGCGACTCTGGTGAGGTGAGGTTTTAATAATAACGTAATGAATACCAATACATATACACTTCGATATTCGTGCGTGCAGGTTTGTGAGCGCGATCGTAGAGAGGGCGTGCAGTAGCCATTGTGATTATAATAAAATCGAAAATGTTAGATTTATTTATATATATATATATATATATATATATATATATACTAGTGGTTAAAACGATTTGCTGAAATATTAATGAGTTGTAAATTGTGTAATGAAATCCATTCTATATGTATAGGAATGCGTTGACGCATTTATGCTAAATTGTGAACTTTTTATTTTCACTAATTCCTCATATAATAATTTTTAAAAATTAATTTCATGCAAATTTATTATATTTTATTAGGCAATAATTAATTTATGACACAATTAAATGAAATTAAAAATCAAATAGTTTTGTTACAATAACATTTGGACATACTTGGACATGAAAAGTATTTCAGACCTTTTTTTATTCTATCGGATCGCATGGATTGGCTACTTTTTTAAGACCACTACTAATGTGGTGCTGGGGAGGTGAGGTACGCCATGGGCTTCGGTTGCTTAGCACACCCCTGCCTTAACGACAGCTCCATTAGACCGCACGTGTGTTCTTCTAGTGGATCTCAATGCGTCCTAAGCACTTTGGGGCGATAATATTCTAAACGCGGGAACGAATTCTTTCCCTTTCCCTTTCATAGTTTAATTTATCACACTTGGCTAGCCAGGCTTGGATTAAATTCTAGTTACATAACTGCAATTATTTAATGTCCCGTTATTGATATATTTTAATTATTAGTCTAAATTAAGTGTTCGTAGTGCCTGTGTCTATGCAAACTGTCAGTTACGTTTGGCTTATACCTAAGCAATCTAATACGTTAATAATTTACATAGAGTGTTATGTTAGCTTAAGTTAGCTGTAAGTTGGCTTTTTAGCAAGGATATATAGCATATTTCGATTTAGAAAGAGCAAGCGGTACGTGAACTGTCTCGCTCAGCGTCGCATCACTATTTCGCATGGAATTTGCATTCGAGTCATTCATAAATTCTGATCTTATATAATAAAATTCTCTATAGATAAAATTTAAGAAAACAAGTAAGAAAATTAAATTCGATCAGGACTGAATGTTCTATAACCATCACCGTTATCTTTAAAAAGACAAAAGAATTAGAAAAACAAAATTCTCATACTCTATAATGTGGAGTGGGCGCAGCTGATTTCTTTCGTTTTCAAAATAAAAGTTGTTGTCACAGAGGCATGTGGGCGTTGTAGGCGTGTCCTTTGAAAAGTTTCGGTCAATTCCAAATTCTTTTGCAAACTTTTAGACGATACTTCATTTTCGCTAATGGGAGAATGTTTACCACAAATACTACAAAGTTGCGCAAACAGACAGATGGATAGACGAACAGATGGGCTTGTTTAGATGCATTCAAGGGTTATAACTGACCAAGAATTTGTATACTTGGTGGGGTCATGGAAGATTGTTTCTGCGTCTTATAAAGGTATTGAAAAAACAATTAAGTTTTTATACACTATAATATTGGGTAGGCGTGGTCAGTTTTTTCCATTGTTCTGCACAATTGCTACAGCATCCCTGTTAGAATATGCGTTCAAATTTTTGTACATTTATTTACTATAGTTTATGAGTAATGAGTAAAAAACCAATTTTTCATTCCTTTCGAAAAACAGATGTGTTTTCATTTTACGTGGAGATGTAGGCGTGTTTTGCGAACAATTTGGATCATTTTCAGCACCAACCTGCGTGTAAGAACTTCAAATGTTTCTGCCAAATTTGAAGTCACTAGCTTCACTTTTGCGACCATGGAGAATGTTTACAACAGACATAACACAGACGGACAGACTGGCATGCTGATCAAGAATTTGTGGAGTCTCCGCTGCTTCCTTTTGGGCGTTGCAAACGTTTTGACAAAATGATTATACCTCTCATTCTTTGGTGATGGGTATAAAAAAATGTTTTTGTTTTGCTTACGTTATTAGAAGTCATGTGAATTAATTTGCTTAAAATTTGTTGTTCTTGTAACTTAAGTGCATGTGATTATTACTTAGCGTTGCTCGTTCAATACAGGTACTGATTATGTGTTTGGATTATCACGGATAAATAAGCAGTGTCGTCAATTACTAATAAGCAATATAGAGACCGTTAGATATTTTGCTTTACAGTAACTAATGGCACTACAGCCTCGTTCTCACTTACATACACATACGCACTTGCTGTAGCAGTTGCTTCTAAAAAAGCGTTCACATGTTCACCATTCGCTCTTCGATCAATGTCAAGTTCGGTCGTTTTAACAACCAAAATATTATCATTCATTACATTTGCAAATAAAATCAATCGAAAATTTACTCAATCTTCGTGTTATTCTCAATTCCCTTTGTTATAATTGTAATAGCACACACACAATTGGCACACAAAAGCTTGCATCCCATAAAAGCACTAATTGTGCTGTTCTGTTAAATTCTGCGAAAGGTTAAAGTAAATTCTGAATTTTTAAAATTGTTTTACTCAAGGCATTGCGTTTCTCTCCAACAGAATATGACTTCCTCCCAGCAAAGACAATTCGTCTTTTGAGATTATCTGCACAAGGAACAATTCTAGGATATCCTCGTAAGAGTATAGCCAGAGTGTAACCCACACACAGAGAGTAACTGATTAAAGCAAATATTGATAAGAAGGACGTCGGTTTGATGAATACAGAGGTAGTAACCTCCATTTTTAAATACTGAAATGTTCCTACTGCATAATGAGAGGAAATGAGTAAAAAAATTATCCCCACTAACTTTTCCCTCCCCGCCTATTTTTCTGTCCATCTGTCATTTGTATATGCAGGTGCAAGCAAAAGGGTCGCACTTATGCAGTAAACGCATTTACCCTTCCATCACAATGTTTCATAAGCGAAAAGTCGGAAGTATAAAAGTAAACACTTCCATTATCGCTTTTCTAACCTAATCCTCTTTGAGATGAATAACTTCCCATTTAAACAATATGCTTCTCAGTTTCTCCCTGTCATAGCAGAGGTTAATTATAACTACAGTAACTGACACCGGTACTCAGTATGGTATGGTACGGCATTCACATGCCGAAAGTCTGACTTTCGGTCAGTCGTTGTTGTACCCTTCAAAATACATACATAGTATGGATTTCTAGATGTGAAACGAAATAATAAAGTAAACGCATTCTTCGGCTTCGAGCGAGGATATAGAAAATCGGCAAAACCGAAACACAGCGCAGGCAGCAAAGATTGTATGTCTCGTTTTACATTTCTACGTATGCAGGTATATATACACATTTTACATATCCTATATTCAGCTCAGTATGTTGTTTATCATTATCATATATATGCATATGTCATCGAGTGGTGTATATATATATATATGTAACACATGATCATCATCTACAGTAATAGATTTTGGTCTGTATAAGAGAATTTGATCATTATTGGGGTCCAGTTCGAAACCCATTCGCATTGCGTATTATTTTTCAATTACATAAAACGAACACATTTCTTGTTTTCTGTGATCGTGTAAGTTGTGTTTAACTTGGTAACGCGTGATAGGTTCCGGCAATATTTCAAAGTAAGATTTATATTTTCTTCTTCTTTTTTTTTAACTTTAACACTTGAATACAAATTGTCACACGGCGTGTGGTTATCGTATGGTCTAGTGGTTAGGGCAGCTAGGGCGGTTACGAGCCGGAGGACCCAGGTTCGATTCCTGGTGCGGTGGCTGGACGCAGATTGTGCTTTGTTTTGTCGTTTGTCCCCGCTATAATAATGAATTTCGTGATCTTAAAACTTTTGGAAGCAACAACTATTCAATGCAGATACATTTTCGCTGAAAATATTTGTAAATCGAAAATAATACGAGTTTTTTTTTTAACCAAATCTTCGGTGCATGTCTTTGAGCATATAAAGCCGAACATCGGAAGATATTCTATTCCCCTGTGAATGTTAATCGTTCCCCTGATTTGTATCGTGACTTTTTATGTTCCCGATATTGTGTCCGGTCTCTTTTTCCACATATGTCACGATTCAACCTAACTACACTAACACTAACACTACTGTAATGTTCTTACTTGTTTTTTTATCTCAACTTGCTGTTATGGGCCAATTTTCACCATGAAATACATTATTACAAATAGACCGTTTGACAAAGTATGGAAAAATGTGGATCACACATCCGATCTAAACGTGTAACATGAGTTTGATACGCTGAAATAATCTTATAGCGCGATTTTTTTATTCATATAATGATTTCTTTAAAATAAGCCCCGCTACAGAGAGTGATCGCGCGAATAATCTGATGAACTTTTTTGAACCATTTCAACAGTGCTCGTCCTTAACTTAAAATACACCAGGGATGGATCTGTCTTAAGTGCATGCAAACTTGATATATCTTATACTAGACATGGTCTAGAGTGCGATTAAGAAATGTTCAAAGTTTATAAATGAATAGTTTCTTAATATTGCAAATGTTTTCTAAGGAGACTTTTTAAAAAAAAGATTTCAAATCTTTTTGTTTTGTGTATCGAAAAAATTTGAAAACATTTGTGCGATTGTATTGTTTGCTGCGAAGTGTAATTAAATTGGCTAAATTGGCCAAAAGAGGCGAACGAATAAAAAGAATGAATTTCTTTTAATGCATGAACACATACACATACACATACGAAAAGTTACATATGAAAGCTGATGGTTCGTTTTTCATTTTTGCATGTGCGTAGAGAGACAAGCAGACGGAAACACTTAATGCTAAGCTTTCAGCACTCATTCTACCATCCGTAGGTTTACGCACATGCACATACAAATGTATTTTTAGTATAAAATACCGAACAACGGTAATTGCGATAAATGCGAAGAGACGAGAGGCGAGAGGCGAGGAGAGTAAACGCATTAGAGAATACCATGTACTGGTGATGATGGACGGGTACATCGATGCCGAGCAATTTTAATGAAAAGGTTGTTAACACCATTCTATAAATATACGCACGCACATACATAGCGTGTCCATTTAAAGTGTATAAAGAGTTTAACAAAGCCACTTCCGTTTCCTGTATATGTTAGAACAATAACCAAAAAAAAAAAGAAAAAGAAAAGTCCGTAAAGTGTTTTTCTACTAACTTAAACGTATTTATGTAGATGCCATTGTAACAACAATGATAAATTAAAATAAAATGTTTGCATAGGTTCGGACGATGTAAAATGAATAGAACCATAAGGATATTCAGATAGATATTCATTAAGCATTATCCTTACTCTGGCGCCAGCCATGCAAACGTTTGATTAATGTCTAAAAGACCTAACAAAAGACTAACACATGTACACACTAGTAGTACTAGTACACCGCACGCCACATAAACATACACCCACACACATACACATCCATACGCATGCATCAAGGGTTGAAAGAGGAAGAGGGAGAGAGAGAGAGAGAGAGAGAGAGAGAGGGAGAGAGAGAGAGAGAGAAGCTTTGCTTGTTCTTATAGCTGAACATATAAACAATTGCATGCAAATTAAGTAAATTATATACTCAACGCACACACAAGCCACACAAAAACGAGAGCCTTGCCAGCATCGACTTGGAATCGACTTGTATTGGAAATTACAATTTCATCTATGCATCCCATTAGGTACGCATCTCAAGCTTTTCCGTCTGAAACTCCGATTAAAGATTTTGTATATATTTTTAATACAAAAGCAACAGAGGCATAGATGTGCACATGATTAGATAAATAAAGACAAGGAAATGTTGGGAGAGTGAGAAAGACGTAACTAGAGAGACAGAGAGAGAGAGAGAGAGAGAGAGAGTTGAGAAAATATTTTGATATTATTTTGAAAATTCCTTTATTATCAATATTAACAAGTGAAACACTAACAAATGTACGTTATTGTCGGCGAACTTTGTTTAGTGGCAACGCATACATGCATGCATGCACAGTGCTAGCAAACTAGTTATAGCTTCAGAAATCATATTTTGTGTAGGAGATTTTACCACAAAATTAATAGAACAAATTTTTGTTGTCCAACATGCCTTAACAAAACCTTGTTGCTTTTTCATCCTCTACTTGTATATGTATATATATATATACATATATATATAGTAGATCATTCAACACGTATGACGAGGGGATTATTACGTTTGCATGTATTATAGCAAATTTTACAAAGTTTCGTTGGGTGCGAGATATGCATATGCCTATAATTAGTCACACACGCATATCAATGTCATTGAACATAAACATAAGCTTATTGTGGCCGCTGCGAAACATCGACCGAGGCTGATAACGAACGACAACCAGTCACTTGTACGAAAATGTACACTCTTACATTCTGTCTGTTTCTCGTTCTCTATTCCTTTGTTGCTGTCTTATCTCTCTCTCTCTCTCTCTCTCTCGCTCTATCTGATACAAAATTAAATTTCGTACATCGTTTGAAATGATTCGTCTGCCTGATTTTAGTTCTCTTCATGTCACCGCGTACGTACTGACGAGAAAGGTAGATTTAATTTCCAATGATGCAAAGCTTAACTGAGAGAAAACCATAAATAAAATTTCTCTGTTGCTTGCTTTCACGAAAAAAATTTCTACAAATTCTTTAAAAGGCAGAAATTTTTTTAAAAACAAAAAAAAATAAATAAAACGTATTTGGCATAGAATAAATCTGAGATGTCCATCGTATGTAACAGTTTTTGATTCACTGGAGGGATTAACATTGTATTCATCGAGTGTGACGTCAAGCTTGTGCGATTTATGGAAGGATTTCAAATGGATCCACTTGTGCTGAACGAATTGATCAAATTTTATGACTCGACTTGGTTTGATTGTATGTCGTCTGTTCATCATCGTCTGACATTTGCGATTGCCAAGCAATTTGAGTTCTTGGGCCTTACAGGTCGGAATTGCCCCAATGTTTGATCATATTTTGTACACTGACCTATTTTGATCGTAGATCAAAGACTATTGAATGAACACGAACTGGAATAAGACGTTTTTGCCACGACCCATTTATGAAAAGGTTTTGCAACAAAAAAATTTGGAATTTCCAGCATTTGTCGAGAAAACTCAATGGAAAATAATGTTGAACTTGAATTGAATGAACTTGGGGAAGGGTTGGTTTTTTGAATTGCCGCCCACCTTCCAAAAAATGACAATCGTTTCTCGATGAAAGTTCGTCCCCGTTAGCGATTTGACATTTAAATATACCAAACAGAATTGGTCTGTTCTTCGGTCCGGAATAGTTTTTATGAGAAGTAAGCCTTAATGCGTTAAAAACGTATACTTTTTGTTAGATAAAAAAAAATCGCATTGAGTGTAGCTTGGGATATTTAGCAGTCTATCGAATTCTTTTGCGAAAATATAGTAACACATTAAGGCTTTTTAGGAGCTGTTTTTGGTTATGTTATCAGTCGTACGGATATGTTTACGAGCAGAATTCGAATAAATTGCCATCAGCCAAATGTGGAGTGATTTCAAGCATTTTTAAAATTTTTGCTCAATGCTTTTTATAAAGTTCTTCTACAGTATGCTGTTCGTAAAGGTTTTTCTCTCAAAATTCCTGCGTGACTGCGTGAAAATAGTCAAAAGTATAATAAAAAGCTATGCAGCAAATAACTGTTTTTCTTGCCTCCGCTTTCATTAAACATAGGTCTATCATAACACTGCGGGCGTTATTAAGAAAGCCTGCGAAAAAATTATAAAAAAACTGAAAATAATAAGTTGGTGCGCAATTATCAGACGTTGATGAGCACTATTTTGTTATGAGAAAAAAAAACATAAAAATTCAATAAAAACATTTTCAAAAGATTCATCCGGTGCATACTCGCCATCTGCTTCAATGACTGCTTGTCATTTGCTTCCAACCGTTCTGAGACGACGGACGATGGTTGTCGAGTTGTCAAGCCTTCGTCTCCTTCGACGGGTGCCAAAAGGACTTCTTCGTCGAAATCCGATGATCGACCTCCTCCTGGCTTATCTTCCAAACTAGTGCCGCCAGATTAGAAATGAGCAAACCATTCCATCAAGACCCATCAGACTATATAGCGAAAAAAAGATCTGTGCTGAAAAGTGCTATCCATCACCTTGTCAAGATTTTAAGATCTTTGATGGGAGAGTAGTACTTGCAAATTTATTTATTTATTTATTTATTTATTTATTTATTTATTTATTTATTACACTTATACAGAAACTCAACTAAATAAAAGACAGTCGAGTTCAAATGACTCTTAAAGTAAATCTTAAATTAATTATTATTAAAAAACTTAGTATAAGTACAATAAAACAAATAAAAGGAAAAAAAAAAAAGAAAAAAGAAAAAGAAAAAAAGCATGTACACAATTAGCACAGAGCCACACCCACAACCGGTACAGAACCCAGTTGCAAATGAACCCCTAACCGATAATAGTTAATAACAATTAATTTTCGAATCGTAGTGACTTTTTAGGATTAAGAGCTAGTTTAAGTACGACATTGGCAAATCTCGTGTATTAAGCGATGTTGCTTTAATGGACTTTAAAGTGTCCGATAATGAAAAAAGGTGATAGACACTATTCAGGTTCTTGCAAACAACTCTGAGCGGGTTAAACAGCTCATAATTATATTTACAATGACTAACCTTTCCCAAGGTCAAGTGCCTAGAGAAGCGGTTAGGAACATTAAAACTTATTTCTCCAAGTAATGACGGCGAGTCAATAGCGCCGTTTATTAATTTGATTGCAAAGCAAACGCCAAGAACAAATCTACGTTTTTCAAGAGACGGTAAGGACAAAAGAAGCAACCTATTTTCATAGGGGGGAAGAGAAGCAGACGGATCCCAGCCCAAATTCCTAAGAGCAAACAACAGGAATTGCTTTTGAATAGATTCAATTGAGTCTATATAGCACCTGTACGAGGGAGACCACACAATAGAAGCGTACTCAAGTATAGGCCTAACCAAACGACGTATACAGCTTCTTGGTAATATACGGATCATCTAGCTCTTTGGACCACCTCTTGATGAAACCAAGAGCGGACCTAGCTTTGCTTATCGAGAACTCAACGTGCAAATTGAAACGTAACCTACTTATACTTAGAAATTTCAGAAAAGTCTCGCTTCGTTTGAGAAGCCCACCTTATACACGTCAATATCTTTCGCTTTGCAATCAGGACTTCTGCAGCTGACTTCTTTATTGGTTACATTGGTTGCATGGAATATTCTTAAACTCATTGAAATATGTTCGGTTTTATAATAAGGGAACGAAATATAATTTGACATCAGTCTACGTGGCCTTCACCCGAAAGAAAGAGAACGGTAAGGATAACCTTGTCAAGCTTCTAGCATTTTCTTTTCCATTTGTTCCAATCGCAGCCAATCGAAGAAAATATTTTTTAAGAATATTTCACATGGACATTTTAGTCCACGGCTTGTGCCTACGGGCCAAGTTAATGCGTCGAATTTCTGCGTCAAGACGAACACAGTTTGACTATTCATAAACCATTTATCGATATATCGAGTAATCAGCGCAATATAACCAAAGGGAGAAAATATTTTAAGAGTTGAACGGCAGTGCGGCTTTGCCATTGAGTTTACTTGATGTGCTTAACAAGTGTATAACAAGTAAATGTAGCATCCTATGTAAACGTAAACATCTTTTTTCGTAACTGTAATACACACACACACACACACACACACACACACACACACACACACACACACACACACACACACACACACACACACACACACACACACACACACACACACACAC